>NW_004624823.1:3459429-3471982 GCF_000247695.1 Heterocephalus glaber | reverse complement strand
GTTAGTGAGACCCTTAGTGGGTATCTGGAGTAAAATGTCTGAGGATATAGTTCACTGAGGAGATGCAGAGTACAAGCCCCAGTAATGCAAAAGTGAAATACTAACAGATAGATGATAAATAGATAAAAATATTCATAAATACTTAGATAAAAATAACAAAACAAGTGGCCACTGATTTTATTTAGTATGAAGAAAAGATGGCTGTCATGGGCCAAGATGGGGGAAGAGTCCTCACAGTCCTGGGCTTGACTCTCCCAAGGATGCAGAAGGTTGTGGAAGAATCACATAGAGACCAAAAGCTTAGAAGCAAAGTTGTTCTTTTATTCAGCAAGAATGCAAGAGTACAGCTGCCTTCTCTCAGAGAGACGGGGAGGGGTGCCCGAAATGGAGGCACCATTGAAGAGGGGCTCAAGATGCTAGTTTTACAGTAGTTGGGCCTATCCTGCCTCAGGGCTGAGGGTGTCCCTACTTGATTGGTTAATGATTAACTTAGCTCATTACTAGGGACAACAGGGAAGGGTCTTTTCAGGGGCCCTTTACGTCTTAGGGCCAAGGTTCTTTTTCCTTTTGATCTTAGCAAACCAAGCTTTGCAGGGTACGACCTGAAGAGGAGATGCAGCCTCAGCAGACTGTCAGCTTTTTATGGGTGGTTAAGCCTGTTCTGCCAGCTATCTGAACTCCTTTGGGGAGGGGCTCATCTCTCCCTGCCTAGAGGTCTCTATCCCTACAGGGCTATAGGCTTTTCTATTACATGGAGACTCAGGTTATGGAACCTTAAGTCATGAGCTCACTTCCTTGGCAACATCTCCAAACAGAACTTGGAACCCTTGTTAATGGGTGTCACAATCCAGTAACAGCCGTCTCCCAAGCTCAAGGCCAGAGATGGTCAACAGCAAACATGCTGAGCTGCTTCTCCACTTCAAGAGGCCGCAGCCTCAGGACCCCAGGTAGAGAAAGTATCTGTGAAAGGCTGAAAAGATGGCTGACTCTATCCAGATGCTGCAGGCCATGCTGCAGCAGCCGCACGACTGTCACAGACACCCCAGGGACGGTCTCCTCAGGAGTGACCACCAGTGACCTACCCAAATCACGGTACCCCAGTGAAGGCTCCCTAAGCCCAAATACCAATGGCACAGAAACTGGGACGAGCATGGGGCAAGTATCACCGGTCACAGAAACACCTAGTAGCTCTGAGCAGGTCTCCACAGAGCCAGGCACAAAAAACCTAGAGAGTCAAAGTCCGGGTCGGGGTGGTGAGGGGAGACCGAAGTCATAGCCACTGGCTCCTGGGAGACACTGAGAAGCCCAGTGTACATCCATCCAGGCCTGGCTGTCACTATTGGAAACAGCTTCACAGAGAGCCTTGCAGAATCCCGGCCAGTGTGGTCCCTGCAGGCAGTCAGGCCACTCTCATTCTCTGAGCCCTGCCTTCCCATTTCCCTGGGCAGCCAACCCTTCTATGGTCTCTTCTTCCCAGGCACCTCCATGACCCACACCTCTACCCGATTGGCCCTGATTTGGGGAAGAGACATCATGACAAGGTCTCTTGATAATTCCATTTCCTCTGAGGGCCTGTGTAATAAAGGTCGAGATGTGCGGTGTTTGGACAATAAACAGCTTTTCACCACACACTGGGTAGAGGAGGAAGGAGACCCACATACTGTGTCACCTCAGTTGGGGTTAGAAGAGGCCATTAGGCTTTCTGAGCTAAAGGAAGATTCTGAGTTCTTAATTCATTCATCACCTTGTATACCAGAGCATCCTAAAGTGCCTTGTCCAGGAGAAGAGAAATCCATCCACCACAGAGATGCAAGCTGCTGGAGAAAGCTGTATTATGTGAATGGCCATGCTTTTCAAGCCAAATGCTTCAGCAGGTGAGCTTGCTGTGCTGTCTGCACAGACCATGTAGGGGGACTTGGCCGCCAGGTGTATAAGTGCACCAACTGTAAATTCTTGGTTCATAAGAAGTGCCACAAACTTGTCACAATTGAATGTGGGCAGCATTCTTTACCATCAAACTCCATGATGCCAGTCGATCCATCACCCATGGCTCCAGACCCTGCACACACAGCTATCCCACATAACCTTTCAACTCATGAGGCTTTAGAACAAGTTGATGAAGAGAATGAGGCAGAGAACACCGGGGAAGGTGGCAAAGCTTCATCTAGTCCAGGTCTTGAGGACTTTGACTTTCTCCGGTTGATTGGCAGAGGAAGTTATGGGAAAATACTGTTAGTCCAACTGAAAAACTCAAATCATATGTATGCAATGAAAGCAGTGAAAAAAGAGTGTGTCAACATTGATTGAATAGAGAGAGAGAAGCACATTCTACAGCAGGCATCTAATTGTCCTTTTCTAGTTGCACTGCATGCTTGCTTCCAGACAGAAAGCAGACTGTTCCTTGTTCTAGACTATGTCAGTGGGGGAGATCTACTGTTTCATGTGCAGCAACAAAGCACACTTCCTGAAGAACATGCCAGGTTTTACTCTGCAGAAATCAGTCTAACAGTCAACTACCTTCATCGGCAAGGAATACTTTACAGAATTTTAAAATTGGAAAATGTATTACTGGACACAGAAGGGCACATTAAGCTCATTGATTTTTGCTTGTGTAAGGAAGGCTTACAGCCAGGAGATATGACCAGCACTTTCTGTGGCACTCCTAATTTCTTGGCTCCAGAACTTATAAGAAGGGAAGATTACAATTTCAGTGTGGAGTGGTGGAATCTCGGAGTACTGGTGTATGTGATGATGATTGGAGAGGCTCCATTCCATCTTGATGAGAGCTCTGATAACCCTTATGAAAACTCAATCAAGTATGTCTTGCAAGTAATTTTGGAAAGAGACATTGTCATACCTCGTTTTCTGTCTGTACAAGCTGCAAGTGTCCTAGAGAGTTTTCTCAATAAGGACTCAAAAGAAGGACTGGGTTGTCATCCTCACAGGGGCTTTGTTGATGTTCAGGAGCATCCATTCTTTCAAATGTGAACTGGGACATGATGGAGCAAAAGCAGGTGGTGCCTCCTTTTAAACCAAATATCTCTGAGGGATTTGGTTTGGACAACTTTGATCCTGAATTTACTAATGAACCTGTCCGGTTCACCCCAGATGATAATGACATCGTGCAGGAGCTTGATGGATATGAATTTACAGGTTTTGAGTGTATCAATCATCTTACTATGTATGAGGAAGAATGGGTCTGATCCTCATTTTTTAACTATGCATTTTTCTTATGTTGCCATTTAATGCTTGGAAAAACTTGTTACCAGCTTGGATTGAATTAACCGTTTCAGAATTTTCTGGAAACTAATTTTAATTTATTGTTTTGAAGTTATATTTAGATGTAAAACTTGATTCTTATAGTCTATAGTACAGAATATGGAATTTTTTTTATCCATAGATTAGATTTGTATGAACTGATTTAAATAACAATGAGGCAATCAGTTGTTAACCACACTTGTATATACATTCTATTTGTTGAGTGGGACATAATGCCTAATATTTTTTCTTTTTACTTACGATACAAGAAAACAATTTGTCTTTTCAGTAAAATATCTTACCTATGCTAGTTTCTCTCCAACCACATTACCTGTACCTTTTGGGCTCAGTTTATATAGTCTTCAGGAAAATCCAAAAAATAGCAACAATTTTGAATAAAAACACATAAACTTGTACCTTTTTTATGTGAGGAGGATACGATATACGACTTCAGGCTTTGGAGGGGTAGTGGTTCTCATGAAATGGGGCATCTAGGAATGGTTAGGGGATGATTTCTTAAATGTTTACAAATTTTGAATCATCCTGAATTTGAAACTAGATAATTAACTAAAATAAAGACGCCATATATCATCCTTCTGTTTCAGTATCATTTTTTATGCCTAGGATTTGAAAGGTAACCATCATCATCTAAATGTAAATAAGTTATAATGGTACAATCTTAGCTTAATTTAATTTTAGTTAACGATCTAGTTTTGAATTTAGAACAGTTTAGAATTTGTAAACATTCGATAAATTATCTTTTAATCTTTTTCAGATGTCCCATTTCATGAGAAATGTTACTTTTCCAAAGCTTGTAGTCATGTATTGTCTTTTCTTCATATAATTTAGTTAGAATCTAATGAAAACATCAAAGGAAAATGTTTATAGACATCCACGTGTTCATTTCTGAGGCACGTATGTTTCTCTTAATGCCTGGAACTTGTTTTAAAACAAAAAGCAGTATTCACAACATAAACTTATAGAGAATTCTAACATGTCAGAAATATGTTTATGATCTTGCTTTTAAGTGTTGCTCTTTTCCGTAGGGCATTCAGGATGTAGAATAATCACCCAGGGTGTTTATTTAACATGTTTATTACTAAGCCCACATTAGAATTCTTCTGGGCTTTTGAACCTCATTTTAAGAAACACTTTCTTCAAGATATTCTTTTGTCCTCCAGTTAAATAGTAGAAAGTGTGTTCATGGTATAATATTTTAAGATGTTACAAGCAGAAATTTACAACTTTATGAACATTTTTGAATAAATTTTACATGAATGACTTCATTAGATACCTTCCTTATTCCCCTCAACAAAATCTTATCAGTTTTCTGATAATGATATCCAAATGATGAGCATTTTTCTTTGATGAGGTTTTCACCATTATTCAGGGTGGTCTTTTGTTTTTTAATTTTTTAAGTAATAAGATTAACGATATTTTATAGAGAACTACATTACAAATATGTTTTCAACTATTTTTGTGTATTTAAGTGTTATGTCAGTTCTTTTCATGTCATATAGAAATTGTTTCAAAATACTCTATAGGGGAATAAGTCACTTTATAGTCAGAATAGTTGGCATTCTGGTGTTCTAAAAAAATTTATTTTGCATAATCCTGTAGTCAGATCATTTTATGCATATGTAGCTTGGGTTAAATTTCAAGTACTGTGTTCAGCACTGGTATATTTACTGTATAAATTTGTTTTGTTTTGATTTTTGTCATGTAGAACACTGCCTTGGTCATCATAATGTAATGTGTTGTGTTCTTCTCTTTTCATGTTTACAGCCTTTAAATAAAACATCTAATATAAATTTTTAAAAATGACAAATTTTGGGAATCTTTGACACATTGCATAAATTATCAATACCAAGACTATCAAGTCTCCATATACAAGAAATCTACTGCAACTCATTTACCTTTCCTGGGATATCTAGCATTTGATTGGTGATTACATTTTAAGATATGTGGTTCCAAATGAGTGTGTTGAGCATTTAGGGTGAGAATTTTCTATAAGATGGGGTTAGAAAGATCCCTCCTCTGTAAAGGATAAAATTTGACAATGCTTGGTACCAAAATCCCAGCTAGTAAATTACAGAGCCGAACTCTGTGGCTCAGAAACAATGAAAACAACAATAATTGGCTATTATTGAATTTTTGTCAGGGACTAAACATGTATTTTCTGTAATAAAGTCTAATTGTAGTATTTAAGAAACAAATACTTGATATAATTCTTCATTAGAGTAAATAATAATGGACTATTATTTTACTACACTATTTGCATTGACCCTTTCTAGGAAGTTGTAAAAACTGTCAGTTGTAGACATAAAACCTAGCTCTCTGTTTTAGGGAGTCTGTGAATTTTCTTCTGTACATATTTTTCTCATGAAGCAAGACATAACAACAAGTTTTAGTGCACTAAGATACAGGTTTAAAGTGGTGGTAAAGATAAAAGAGTTTGGATTCAAATTATATAATTTATGCTCTGCCATTCATCACTTTCTAGATGCATAGTCTTTGGGAAATTTTTTTATTTTTTTCTTTTTAACCATACTGTTCCTTCACCTGTAAAGATGAACCAAAATAGAGCTCATTGGATTGTTAGTGCAAAACATCTAGAAGCCTACTTAATGTAGAATTGCTACCTTCAGGCTCTTATTTCATATGAAGCAAGTACTATTATATTCTCTATTTCTGTAGATTAGATATTTTGCAATCAGACTTAAACCCAGTTTTCTCAACTCCAGGGTTCACTTAGGGGGTTCAATTGTTCCTTAGAGTATTAGTTGACGATACATATGCATTATCAACAGCGTGAACATTGAGTCTTTAGAGAGAGCCAAAAAGCTTAAGTTTTTGCAATGGTTTGTGACTTTCAAAGGGTCATTGTACATGAATGAGTATATAGTATATCTGTGGTGTTAAAATTTTCATTAATGGGATGAATAGGAGAAAAATGTCTGAAAAGACTGTTTAGGGGCACAACAATGAAATGCTTTACTACAGGTAGAATGAGATAATCTGTTTCAGTCTTCTCCCACACCTACAGCCAACACTCATTTAAGACCTACTCCTCAGAATTCTATACCGCACCCAACCATCAACTATGTTGGAACTTCTAAGACTAGAGTCTGAGAACCTGCATGACCCAGCTCCCAGATGCTTCTTACACACGATGGTCTGTGACCCCCTGAGCTGTATGAGGCGTCTGAACTGCACCAGCTCCCACACAGCATCACAACAGGACTGTTTTTCTTGTTGTCCCTGCTCTCGGGAATCCTCCAGCTCATGTCTAGAAGACAACCACAGGCATGGGACATTTTGATATAATCATCCACTTTAACATTATCGTTCAGTAAGTTTGGCAGACTTCTTTATCTTCAAAAGATTAAAAGACAAGATTGTGAGGAATGTGTGTGAGGGAATTCACCCCTGAAATAGCAATGGAGAGATGTAAATAACAACAATTGCTGCTGTTATTTTCTTCTTTGTTTAGCATCAAGATTTATCTGAGACCCTGCTTTCAAACTGTTCACGGAAAGTATTTTATAAAATTTAAATTATATAAAAAGATTACTGTTTATTTAAAAGGGAAGTATCCATGTTGCTGAGCCAGGGAGTAAATCTGCAGGAAATCCACAAACAATGACAAGAGGCCAGATGCCTTCTCTCAGGTGAACCTAGTCCAAGCTTGGGACCTAGGAGACTGGAAAAAATGGATACACCTTAGACCACAATATTAAGTGAAATAAGACACACAAGCTTAAATATCACATGGTTTCTCTTATATGGCAAACTCAGAGTAAAAATAGAGAGCAAAATAAAAGATACATAATAGGAAGCTGGGGGATAGATGGTTCTCAAAGGGGAAGATCATGAGATGGAGGGACAGGGAGAGAGGGGAGGGATAAGGGGTAAAAGAATGGAATTGGGATGTTTTATGTGCATGTACCAACACAAGGAATGGAAACAGTGTGTACTATGCAAATGTACTAATTAACTGAAATAAAAAAAGATAAAATAAGCATTATTGTGTACAGCTATGACATACAACATGTTATAAGATACATGTACTGAAAAGTGGTTACTATACTGGAACAAATTAACATATACATCATCTCACATATTTACCTGTTCTACCCCACCCCTGGTAGTTATAATCTATCTGTTCATTTGTGAATAGACTATTAGCAGCAATCTTTATGTTATATATTCGATCTCTCTGTTCATCCTACATACAGTATTTGCTAGTTTGTATCCTTTGAGCAGTATGTCCCCATTTCCTTCAACCACCTCCCTCCTGGAAATCCCTGTTTTTCATTTCTAACTCTAATATTGGACTTTTTTTCTTTAAAGGACTCCACATATAAGGATCAGCTCTCTTTCTGTGTCTGGCTTATTTCACATGTAATGCCTCCTGGCCCATTCATGTTGTAGCAAATAGCAGGATTCCTTCATTTTTTAAAACTGATGACATTATATCGTGTGTATGTGTGTGTGTGTGTGTGTGTGTCTGTGTGTGTCTGTGTGTGTCTGTGAGAGAGAGAGAGAGAGAGAGAGAGAGAGAGTTTATCCATTCATCTAGCAATGGATAGCTGGGTTGATTCCATATCTTGCCTATTATAAACAGTGCTGCAGTGAATATGGGTTTTTAGATGTAGTTATGGGTGGTGGTCTCATTTATTTTGGGTGGTATTCTCCACAGAAGATGAAGGTCATATAGTTGCTGTATTTTGTTTCTTTAGGAAACTCCATACTGTCTTCCACAATGGCTCCACAAATCTACATTTCCATGAACAGTGTGTGGAAGGTCCCTTTTCATGACATCTTTGCCAGCACTTACTATTTTGTTTTTATTTTTAATTTATTTTTATTTTTTTAAAAAATTTTGAGACAGGTTTTCTTTTCTTTTTTTCAATTAAATTCTTTCATTAGTAAGTTGTAGGTATACAACACAATTACATTTGTCATTGGGAACTTGTACCTTTACATGATGCAACTTGGTTCTTATTTTTTCCCCATTCCTAGCCCTCCCTTCAACCCCTCCACCCTTCCCTATTTACAAAGACTTTATTTCCATTTTTTCCATTTCTCATCCTTTTTCCTTTCCCTTCTTTCCTTTCCCCTGCCCCTCCCACTACCCCTACCCCTTTGGACATTTTCTTCCTATTTTACATTATTGATTATTCATTCTAATCATTGGTACATTTTAGGTATACAGTATAATGACATTCATCATTGGAAATTTGCACCTTTACATAGTCTCTCTTGGTTCTTATTTTTCACCCTTGCCCAGCCCTCCCTTCAACCCCTCCATTCCTCCCTATTTACAAAGATTTTGTTCCTATTTTTCCATTTTGAGACAGGTTTTCACTATGTATGATTGGCTTTGATTTGAGATGATCCTGCTGCCTCAGCCTCCCAAGTGCTAGGATTATAGGTGTGCACCACCATGCCTGTTTAGTTTCCTCATCTGTGAAATGAAGCCAATTGTAGTAGAGGGTTCCTAAAGTCTCTAATAGACCTACATTTCCCATCCTTTCAAATTAATTATGAAAGACCACAGGGCAGGTAAATTACTGATGGCGAGAAGGAGACCTGAGCAGTTTAATCAGAGAGGTAGAAGTAACTCTTTTTAGCAAGCTACCAAATTACCAGCTATGTTTTTAATCTTTTGAGTGTCACAGATTGGGAACATAGGAATGCAGAGTCATAGAGACCATCAAGGTACCAGCCAGGAGAGATTATGTCTTCTACACACAGAAAGCCAACTGGAACCCTGCAGGTAATAAGGAGCCTTGGACCCAGTATTGCACCGGAGGCTGGAAGAGGCCCAGTTCCAGTCACACTGCATTGTGATATATATATATATATATATATATACACATATACACACACACACACTGTGGAAAGAGTTGAGTTTCTTTTCTCCCACCATCTACCCTTGCTAGAGGGCTCAAAATATTTTTCTATTGCAGTTGAACCAATTCTCACCATCCTTGAGGCCAATTCCCATGTCTAAAATTAAATATATGTATATATATTTCAGTCCTATGTGTTAGGAAAAAAACCCTGCTTTCCCAAAAGACCAGATGTATTTTTCCTATGTGCAATGCAAAATTGTGTAACTGATCATTCTTCTTTCTGGGCATTATGCATCAGGAAGGTAGAAGTCAGCCCTGCATGTGAGCTTCAACCACGTAGACCCCTGCATATTGCCTTCTGGTTCTACCCATACTGTCCCTGTCCTCACCTCACCCCTCTTCTGTGGCTGCATCCGAGCCCCATCACAATGGTTCTTCTATTTGCCAGATGTAGAAAATACATATATGCTGGCCACCTGTATCTCCTTTTGGGTGTTTGTTTGTCTTGCATTTTCATATAACCCATTGTGCCTAGTAGCATCTCCCTGTACTTACAGCCACAGTTGTCCATCCGATTCCTTTTCTTGCTCATCCATTCAGTTTTAGTGACCCATCTCAGTGCAGACTTATTACCCTCAGCAGCCAGGTGACACTCACCTAAGGTTTTTGTTCCAGAAGAGATGTATGTGGGAATGTTTCACCTATATTGTCAACAACAATTATTTTTGTCCATTAATATTATCCCTTCTTATAAAGAGTATATTTTTAGCCACTGAAATGGTTTTAGTTTCCTTGGGGAAATAAAATGAAAATATAAACTAATAAAACTTAAAAATCCATTTTAACTTTTTTTATTAAAAAAATTCTAATATAGCCGGGGATTTAGCTCAGTGGTTTCGCCGCCTGCTGTGCAAGTGCAAGGACCCGAGTTCGATCCCCGGTACCAAAAAAACCCAAAAAACTCCCCAAAACAAAAGAAATTCTAATATATATAAAAGTAAAATTCCCATGCCTCCTAATCCCAATCCAACAATTAGGAATTCATGGTCAGTTTTATTTCATCTACACCCCAACCACTTCATGTAACTTTTAAACTAGTCTCATTTGTCATATGTTTCCTTTTTAAATGTTTTAGTACATAGAAAAACTCTCTAAAAAGAACTTTGTAGACAGGCAGATAGAAATTAGAGAGGGAAAAGTATAGGTAGGGCTTTTAGTACAAAACTAAACAATGTTTCCAGAACCCCAAACCACAATAGTGATACATTCCTGATAAGAAGGGGATTTCAGGGTGAATTACTTGTTCACAAAATTGGGGAATAATGAGATTATATAAAGTCTTGGATTTTAAAATGGTAGAGAAAAATTAACTATCTTACCAGCCATTGTCAAAATTTCTCAAGGCACAATCAGATACCACTGTACTTTCACAGAGCAACTATACTTAAAAAGGCTGATAGTGCCAAGTGTTGGTAAAGATTGGCAATGATTAAACATCTCTTAAATTGCTGGTTAGATCCTAAAATGGCATAGCCACTTTCAAAACCTATTTGGAGTTTCTTACAGAGTTAAATACATACATAAATAAGATCAGCTTTTTCATAATAACCCAAACCTGCAAACAATCCAAATATCACTCGTCAACTGGAGAATATCTAGACCATGGTACTCTACTCAACAGCAAAAAGACCAACTATGATACATGTTGTTACCATGAGATAGACAGATACATAAATTTGTCAAAATTCATCAAACTATCTTAATTAAGATCTATGTGATTTATAAACTGTAAAATAGACCTCAATAAAAAAAATTACCTTCAAGAGAAAACTGGTTTATCTGGAAAAATGCATAGATCAATTCTTAAAGTTGAAAGTGAATAACTGCATCACCTATTTCCATTCCCTGTCCTATGAGAGTCATTGGTGTGTGTGCCAAGGTGTAACAGAGAAGAGCAAGATTACTCCACCTGACAGTGTGCACATCCAGGAGAAAGGAGAGAGACAGGGAAAGGAAAGAGGAAAGGGAGGGGGCGAGAAGAGGATGAGGTTCTGTTGGCTGAATATATAATCCCTTCCTGGTACCACTTAGAATGTATAGCAAAATTTACCAACCAGACAAATATTTGCTGTAAAGTACTTTATTATTGTTGGTGTGGAAGCCAAAGGTTTGAGATTTCACTTTTGAGGAAGATTTAATCAGGAAGACAAACAGCCCAAGAAGAAAGCAGGGTCTCCAAGCTGAAAGGATGAGGAGCACAGGCATGGAGAGTTAGTGGAGGGCTTTGGAAGGGGTTTCCCTTGCATTTGCCAGGTCAAGAAATTTCAGGGGGACCTCTTGTGGCAAGCAGGCACATGGGTCAATGAACAAGGCTTACTGGGTACCTAGATTTTCTTATTTCTTCAAATCATACTTTTTTCTGGTCTTAAATTATGATTTTCAAGGTTTTCATTCAACTTTTTTGAGAACAAGTTCTTGGAGGGTTGGGGGGGGAATCCACTTCATGAGGATTATAGATGCATTGAATTCTTTAAGTTAATTCCCTGTTATTGTATCAAATATAACCAAAGCTGACCTGTCAATAAGCAAGATGTTTACACTCTTTAAAAGTTCAGCACCTGGAAAAACTAGGTATCTCTAATTGCATCACAAATCCAAGTCAATAGGCAGTAGAATGTAAAGGGTACAACACCCCATTCCAGAACCTACAGGCTGTGTAACCCAAATATGCTTGAGGGACAGATAGAGCACCAATAAAATGCCTAAGCACTAGTGAGGGAAGGGGTCTGAGTAATTCATGTTGGGCAAATCAATATGAATTTAATGTTACTCTTTGTGTACCGAGGATAGAATTAGAATTCCTTGTAATTTCTTTAAAAATCACCTCCTTTTTATTTCTCCTTTCATTTTCTAGCTGCTTATATTCTAATATAGTGAAACTGCCTGGCTTGGATCTGAATCTCCTACTTAAAACATCTGTGCTCATTTAATTCATTGACCTGGTGAGTGGGGCTCAAGAAGTAGGAAGGCTTTCACTTTTCTATTAGATGATTGCACAGTGCCATGCTGGCGCTGCAGAGTTCATCATTCACAGGCTTGTGTGTTAAGAGAGAGGAAACTTACCATGAATGATGACGTAGGCACTCAAAACCCACTTATCTTTGCATCACTTGATCACTTTAAAACACAAAGAACTGAGAGAAGCTGAGCTGGTCCCAGCACCCAGAAGGAAGCTCCCCCACCGCCATCCCAAGCTCCTAGGGCAGAGAAGCTGAACCAGTCTCAGCACCCAGAAGGAAGCTCCCCCGCTGCCATCCCAAGCTCCTAGGGCAGAGAAGGTGAGCTGGTCCCAGCACCTGGAAGGAAGCTCCCCCACCACCATCCCAAGCTCCTAGGGCAGAGAAGGTGAGCCACATGGGGGCCAGACAGCCCCC
>NW_004624823.1:3402935-3456584 GCF_000247695.1 Heterocephalus glaber | reverse complement strand
AGGGGAAGTGGGAGGGGTAGGGGAAAGGAAAAAAGGGAAAAGAAAAAATATGAGAAAAGGAAAAAAATGGAATCAAAATCTTTGCAAATAGGGAAGGGTGGAGGGGGTGAAGGGAGGGCAGGGGAAGGGAAAAAAAATAAGATCCAAGATACTCATGTAAAGGTACAAGATCCCAATGATGAATGTAACTGTATTGTATACTGAAAATGTACCAATAAAGTTAATGGGTAAAAAAAAAACCCACAAAGAACTGAAGAAAAAGTCTTCCCATGCTCATCGTTGCAGGTCTCTGACCTGTTGGTTACTTCCTTCCATAAGGAGCCATTTAGGAAGGCAAGTCCAGCAACCCGCGCAGAGTTTTATATCCGAGTGGGCCTCATAAGCCCTGCGCGCTTGCGTTTAGCTTACTAAACAGCGTATTAACATCAGCGACTCTTGGCCCCTCTGATTTCGTGGCATCTCAGTAAAAGAGTGTAAAAGACGTTTTCAGAAAGCAAGTAAAAACTGATCAGAAAGCATTAAAGGGAAATTCCACTGCCACCACTTTTTAAAATTGTGTTTTAAGCTTTTTCTTGGCATGTTAACCGTGAACTAAATGAATGCATTTCAAATATTAGACATTTCTATTCACACCAAAGAGTCCATTCTTACATAAAACTTAAATTGAAATCATCTTATGTTTAATAGAAACAGACATGTATTTAAAATGAGCAGAAAGCCTATAAAAATGGATTTTATTTTTATAGAAAGTAGAAGCAGTAGAAAGTTATTTTTAAAGAAATTACCTAATTGATGGGATTCTGGGTGATTTTATTCACTTCTTTACACTTATCTGAATTGTTCAATTTTCCTCCAATAAATATTTTACTTTGATAATAAAAAATGTCTAGTAGTGGGAAAATCATGGTAAGTTTATTTAATGAACATGGATTGAGCTAAAGCAATGAGGGTTTACTGTGTGAGTCAGATCTCTCCTCTCATCTGCTTAGAGGGAAACTTAATAAAAAAAATTCCTCAAATACTCAGAAACTGGCCAGCTAGCAAATTTCCCTGAGCCTCAGTTTTCTCATAAGTAAAGGGAGGCAAATACCTACTTGAGAGATGAGGGTTGAATGATGATCTATGAGAAGTATTTGGCAAAAGGCTTGTCAGAGAGTAAACATTCACTATAGCTCAGTTATTATTAGCATTTCCACTGATGAGATTCAACTCTGCTTATTCTTCTAGCTCAAGCTTAGAAAACTTTCTATTTTTAAGGTAAGTGAATAGTTAATCTCATTACTATGCATTTATTTATCAGAAAATCCTTTACTCAGCATTATATGGACCTGCTCTACAGGAAAACAAACACATTCACACAAATAGACAGACAACGTGTACTTTTGTGTAGAAAGAAGTTCAGTGATTTCATGGTAGAAGTGCAGTTCTGTAAGATTTGGGCGATGAAAGACAAATGGCTAATACTCTCCAAAGGGAGGGAGGCCAAGGATCAGTGAATGGCAGTGCTCTGTGCTGAGTGGCGGCGTGAGACAACTGGAAGGACAGAAAAACACGTGTGAAGTAGCTGTGAGGACACCTACCTTGGCCTTCACAGAGAGAGGGCTGCTGCTTTGCTCACATCTCCCTAGTCTTATGCACATTTTCTTTTTAGTTTTGAAAGGACTACACCCTTTCAAACACTTAATAATTAGCAATAATTAATACTAAATGAAACACCTTTTAAAGCAGAGACAAAAATCTTCTAGTAAATGATCATGGTGACTGGGTAAGGAGGAGGAGAGGGTTTGAAAGATACGACAGACATTTTATCTCAAAAGCAATAGAAAATTATAAAAATGTTAATTTTCCCTTTTAACGTACTTAGAAATGGTGTGTCAATTTTTCAAATCAAGGCCAAATCCTATTGATTTTTTATTTGCTTTTTCGGACAAAATTATATGATACCTTAGTAAGACATCTTTCACATTTGACTTTCATAGCAAAATATAGAAGGTCATTTTTGAAGAGATATTCAAGAACTACATTATTTTCCCAAGGGCTTTTCTTGATCCTTTGATATTCAAATCCTTCCCTTTTGAAGCAAGTACTAGTAGTGTCTCCCTCATCCATTTTTCCTTATTTAGTTGTTAACCATCTTAACTCTGCCAGATCCTCATTTCCCACTGGCTTGTAAATCATGCAGTTATTGAATCTGACTTTCATCTACACCATGAAGCTCCATGTCTTTTTCAGGATTCTTAATTTCACCATGCAATGCATGATGTACAGCTGCCATCATCAGGGAGAGACTGATAGAGGACTCCACTGGTGAGTGCAGATGTGAGAGTTAGGCAAGGTGATCATTTTCAAAGTTGACATTCATTAGCGAAAATTTTCTTGATGACTTTGCTTCCTTATGCAATCCTTGTAACTTCTGGGACTCCATTAACGGATTCAGGTTATAACATCTCCCTCTGTGTAAAGTTCCATGGTTTGCATGTCTGTCAATTAACTTCATCATATCTTCATTTATGACCATACACTTGTATTTCATGTTTATTTTCTCATTGGTTTTAGGTAATTTGACTCTTTTTTTTTTTTTGCATTCTTGGGAAACAAAAGCATAGTACCTTTTGAAACAGTGAAAATGGAACAAAGGACCAAGTAATCATCACCTATTTTACATAATCTCTTCTTCCACACTGTTGTTTAGCACCACAGTGTCTAAGGGTTTTGAATAACATCCTTCACTTTGCATCGCCTTTAGATCATGGCATATTGGTTAGTCACCTTTCAAGTTTTATGTCTCCAGCTAAGCCTCATGACGCGTGGTTTAAGAGTGTCTGAACTTTCATGCTTCTGCTTCTCTTCTCCAAATTTTGACATGGATCATTATATTATTTAAATGCAAGAAAGGTCCAGCTGTCCAGAATTGGGACATTCATATCTGGAGGAAATGAAGTATCAAATGATTCACTCCAGCTCTTTGTCCAAAAGGCAAGTGAGAAACATTTTAACAAATTTATGTAATCCTCACAGATAATTATGACTTTTCTCATTTCAATTTTACTTGTTATTTTTTTAATCCATACTTTCTTTCATCCCTCATGGCAGTTCCATTGTCATTAAAAGTACTACTCTATTGTGCATGTCCTCTATTCATATTCATGAGGTCAAGACCATTTAACCACAGTAATTGAGCAGTCTGATTGGCTGAATGTCCCATAGTGGTTTACAGTGATACTGATTAACAAAAGGCGCCAAAGCCTCTACCATGATGCGAAGGATAATTGTGTAGGACCCTAAATGGAGGATCTAATCATTTGACAATACCCATTGGGCTTGCATAATATTACTACATTATCATCTCAGTATGATTACTATTCAATTAATCTTTTTATGGGGATTATCCCCAATAAATATCTCATATCCTCCAACTCAGCACGACTGCTTTTTTACATTTTCTATAAAGGATTTTTATATGTAATATGAAAGTGAGACATTAGTATATCTAAAATGACAATCAGCAAAATTGACAAAATATTTTCAGGAATAATGATACATAATGATGATGTTGAATTGAATATAGATTATTTTCCTCCAGGGTGAGGAAAGTAGAGCTGACTTTTGTCCCAGGACTCCTTCCTTTGAGCTCCGAGGAAGTTTCTTACTTCTGTTTCTTCCTGTACCCTGGACCCTTTCTGTACCTCTGGCATAGTGTCTATGAAATGAGGGAAGTCAGGGAAATTGTTCAGAAGCCATCTTCCCACTGCAGCATCTTGTGGTTTCATATAAATTAATGCCTATTTTACATCATGAATAGGATTTTTGTCCGGATTCCAAAACCTGCATGATACTTTACACAGCAGTCTTCGAAGTGGAGTCTGAAGACCATAAGAGGTGTGTAAAACCACTTTCTGGAGTATGTGAAGAACTCACTAGAATTTTATTTGTTCATATTTATTTTAAAATACCTTTAAAGATTTCTCATTACATTTTATGTTTACTAAGATTTATGAGCACTTAATATGTGCCAGGTACTATTCTACAGAGCATTAAAGCTATTGATAGTGTTTAGTGCTCACAGTAACTCTGAAGTAAACTCTTGTACTATACTCATTTTACTGATGTAAAAACTGAGACAAGAAGATTATGAAAATTGCTGACGATTATACAAAGTTGGAATTGTGTTAGCAGAGATTTGAACCTAGGCATGAGTTCAACCTTTTATCTGCTCACTGTGCAATAGTAGTACCATTATAGATTCTAAATTAAATAAGCACAAAGTAAATAATCCTAACATAAGACATGTGATAGACATACTGTCTATCCCTCACCCCACTCCTCCATCTGTGACCACTGTCATTCACAGGTGTGTATGACCTCCTCCCTTTGAATGTGGACAGGACCTGGAATTTCCGTTGAATGAATGGAACACAGCAAAGGTGACAGGTTGTAACTGCTGTGATTTCATTTGCTAACTAATGTGTTCTAACCAATTGTTTCCCTTGGTGGTTTTGGAGAAGTAAGCTGCCACGTGGTGAACTGCCCCTGGGGTAGACAGCATCTGGAAACCAAGGGCGGCTTCCAATCAGTAGCCAACAAAAAAGTGGACACTCTCATTCCTGCAACCAGAAAGAACCAAACGTTGCCAAAAACCAAGTGAATGAAGAAGTGAATTCTTCCTTCTCGGCTCACTTGAGAGACCTCAGCGCCGGTTCCTGCCTCAATTCCTGACTGGCAGAGACCCAGCTAAGCTGCATGCAGACTCCTAAGTGCAGTAGCTGTGAGGTAATAAATATGTGTTGTTTTAAACCTTTACATTTGTGGTAATTTTTACACAGCAATAAGAAATGAATGCAGAAAGTATCTGCTTATTTTTTAGGCTAAGTGAGCCGTTAAAAAATATGCCACTTTTGTTATTCTCTCTAATTAAGTTGAGACAGAGAATACATTTTTAGTTTACTGTATTTTCACCATAAAATGCTAAACCTTCTCACTTAAGAAAACTTTTTTTAAAAAAAATCAATTTCACATGTAATTAGGAAAAAATATAACTTATTTACTCTGGGACTTTTCTGTTCCCCGTACCTTATATATCTTTAATATATTTTTATTATATTAGCAAATGTGGTATAAATGTCTTGATATTGTATAATTTTTTAAATATAAAAATTCTTTGTTACACAGCTTTCAGAAAGAACAAAGGAGGCCTTTAGAATGTTACTCCTTCTCCTCTCACAGATTAAAAAAAGAAAACAAAACAGTAACCTTGATAAATATTTTCAAAAACAGGTTCAATTGACTTTCAAACATATTTTGTTTGCTCTCCTCTGTTTTCATAATGCTGATAATACCTTTAATTATGGCCTCCTTTGTACAAGATAACTGTCCCAGACCAATATTCTTATGTCAATATTATCTGGTTGAATTATTGATTCCTGAGAAGAGAAATCACTTAACATCAACTTTATGTAAGAGGAGACAGGGGATTCTGGGAAGACAAAAATTCTGCTTTTCCTCTTCTTTCAACTCCCCTCCAACTCTTTTGTTGTTCTCACCCAGCCACTCCTAGGGCAGTGATCAGATGAGCTTGGAAGTTTTAATAAAAGAGCCATTGTGGGCTTCTCCCATGGTTCCGGGGAGCAGCCAGGAAGAACATTTGAGAGGCTCCTGGCCTGGGGTCCTGCACACTTCAATGAAGGCTGTGCAGAACTGATTGGCCCACTGAGGCTGGGGCAGGAGCAGGCTTCTCTCCACCTCTGAGACTTGGTGAACCGAGTGTACAAGGACAGAGGCTCCCACCAAGGATTCCACAGGCTGAGCCCTGCAGGGACCTGCCCCTGTTAAGTTCCGTGGCAGCTGGAATGTTGACACCTTAGGAACACAGTGTGTGTGTGTGTGTGTGTGCGCGCGTGTGCGTGTGTGTGCCATATATTTAAGCAGGGGGAAATAAACAGAGCAGTCTTCTAAGGAAATTAGCTGTTAAGGAGACAGGCGGCAGCATGCACAATGGAGTAGTTAAATGGATTTGAAATCACCAGTGGTATATGTACCACTGACCCAAACGGTCACAGTGCACTACGGTCCCTCACCTTATGAGTAACGTGTGACCTCAACATCCATGCAAGGAACAGGCAACTAGCAGAGTATTTGCAGAGACTCCTTGAGAGCTTCCTGGCCAGGGGGCTGGGCTGGCCACTAGAAACAATGCTTAGGAATTGATTTACATAAAGTTGAGGAGAAGCTGGATGTAGCGGCACATGGCTGTAATCACAGCACTCTAGGAAAAGTGAGTCAGGAGGATTGCAAGTTCAAGACCAGCCTGAGCCATTTAGTGACTTTAGTGAAACTCTGTCTCAAAAATGAAAGTGTGAGAGGTGGGGGAGTAGCTCAGTGCAAAGGCACTGGGTTCAAATCTCAGTACTGAAAAAGAAAGCAATGTAATTAAAGCAAAGATTATTCAATCAATGATACTATCAAGACTTACTAGTCCTATGTAATAAAATCAAATTTTATCTTAGCCAAACACTATAAAACAATAAATTCCAGATATATTTATGACAGAGGAAAAAGACACAGAGGGATACACATCATGCAGTTATCACTTGTAACTTGCAGAAGGCAGGAGTAAAGGAGGTGGATGGAGGAGACTGCTTCAGTTCCGTCTTTGTATGACATGCATCATGAAAATAAATATATTTCAAATTTTGGGTTGCAACACATTTAATAAATACTTAAAGTGAACAATAGGACAAAGTTTATTTTACTCTCTGCCTATAAATAACTGTTGAAAAAATACACAGTTCTATTTTCATTTTATATATATAATTTTTATTTCCTTCACTTGAAGTTTTAAATTTCAAAAGCAATTCTTGGTCATTTAAGTTAGTCAGTCTATGTGAAGATATGTAAGGATATTCTCTTTTTGCTAGTCTCCTTGTTGCCCACCCTCTCTATCCATCATCTCTGCAAACCCTTTGGTGTACATATTTCCAGTTCTCTTTATATCCACACACATGTAGGACATAGGGATGGAAAGATATTTACAAAGCAAGATTCTGACAGTTAATGTGTTCCTTACTACTCAGTAGCATCACCTCTCCTTGCCAGTGGACAGAGCTAAAAACTGTCAGAAATCACAAATCCATTTTACACCCTCAGATCCAGCATTACAGCATCTTTCTTATCTTTCTCATTCCATATTTCTACCTCCGCCTACAGTTAGAATGCCAGTTGCCAACAATGATACATTTGCTTTTTGTTTTGTCCTTTAATGCATGCAAAATTGTGTCTTATTTACTACACCAATAATATTACATATACTACACCAATACTATTATCAAAAACAAGACATCTGACCAAAGCTTTTGGTTTTTTTCAGTTTCTTTTGACCTTAGAATATAACCTTTTAAGGTTATTCAGTTAAATTATTATGTAAAATTGAATTAGTAATTTTATCTTTGTCATTATCAGTTTGATATGCAATTATTCATTTGTTTCTGTAAATACAGAAGTTTAGAGCTGGCTTTGAAAAAAATACTTGTGTAAGATAACTGACAGCAATGACTAAATCAGTCACTCTGATTTACCTCCAAAGGTTTGTTTAGCACATCAGAAATGAGTTGGCTCTCTTATCTTTTTCTATTTACTGATTTTTGAACATGAAAAATATTTGCATATTTCAAAGATCAAAAATATTTAAAAATGTATACTGGAAATGTCTCACTCTGACCAGTATATTACTTTCCCCCTTTAGTGAAACCATTTTCAGTTGGAGTCTGAAATGTCCTTCCTTTGTTTCTTCTTGCCAAAATACGCACCTGGGCTTACATACAAATATTTTATGCACTTTTCATTTCCTCTTTTTTTATACAATACCCCATATATATTTTCTTTTGTACTTTGTTCTTTTGCTAAACAATATATTTTGAAAATATTCCATATGTGTTCATTGTGGGGTTCTTTTTTCCGTTTTCTTTTTAAGGCTCAAGTACCATGTAATTACAACATAGAATATGAATTTCTTTCATCTCTATAACTGAGCTACAATAAGGACAGAGAAATGCTTCAGTGCCACAAAGTGAGAGCAAATTAAATACCAGAATGGTTAGTAAGTGTAAATACATTGCAGTGAGCACGCTGGTGGGAACCATAGGATTTGTGGCCTAGGGCATGAGTTTTTATGTCTGTATTGCTTGGGTCTGATTGAGACATGAAGTTGCAATTTAAGTTCTTCTCATAAAGCTAAAATCCTCAAAGAACTCTACCCTTCATAAAAGTTTGACCAGGAAAACATTGGCCATTGGTTTAGGTAGAAAAAAAAATAACTTCGGTCACGTCTGCCTAGACGGGATGCATCCTCAAGGTCTAGAAAGTCTTAAACTAAGATTTCAACAAAAAATTTGATCCTTGCATAGTCATAAATAAAAGAAGCAATATAGAAGTATTCTTAAGATATAATTCTAAATCAGATTATAAAGAATATTTCTAGGAAAAAAAGAAGGGCTCTGCTATAATAAAAATAAGTATAAAATTGACACAATAACTAGCATATATAGAATCCTCATGAACTCGAGATTATGGAGTCATAATCATAGAGGAGTAGCAAATAGGTAGGTTCAGAATGGATAAAAACAAAAAAGAATATTCGAAAGTCTAAAAATGAATGCAGTACTATAAATAAAGGACCAGTAGAACATACTCTTCTATATCACAATATAAATCTTGAAAGTACTGGAGAATTGGTATTTTATAATTGTCTCTAAAATGAAGTCAAAATAAGTGAGACACGAGAGAGAGAGAGAGAGAGAGAGACTGTTGAGTAGGAGCTAACCATTAAAAACTGCAGGTGAAGTATCCTAGCCTAGGATACACTATTCTAGACCTAGAGAAGAGCTTAGGCTTTATTGGAGATCTATAAATTAGAAGAGATCTTGATACATTTCATTGAAAGCAGAGCACTGTGGCTGGAATTCTACAGAAGAGAAAAAAATCTGGTGTTGCAATGCTGAAAAGGTAAGTGGGAGTTTGCCTGACTGTCAATGGGTCATGTTTTTATGGACTAAAATTGTGATTTTTATCTAAAAGCAATTGGAAGCCATTGGGAAGTTTCAGCAGACACAGATGTGATTAAATTTAGATGGGGAAAATTTGCTCTGGTCTTCTACCCAGGGATTCAACCACACCAGAAAATAGTAGAAGTCAGAGATCAATTAAGAGGCAAAGTTGTAAAGGTGGGAAGAGATGATTAGAGTTACAGATGATAGGATTTAGGATGAGTCAGGAACAGGAGGAAGAGTGGGGATGTAATGAATAAACTAATATAAGCGATATTTAGAATGTAATATTGACAAGACTTCATAATGACTTGCCTGTGGGAGTAGGGAAGAAAAGAGGGACTTATCTAGTTTACGTGACCAATAAGAAGAAAACCAGGCATCTTGCTTTAGAAACAGGTTGAATCTTTTCTTGCCTCTACTTGAATTTCTGAACTTCTTGTCTTTCTTTTAAGCATACCACCTGTATTGGTCACTTTCTCATTGCTGGACAAAATACCTAAAACTCAAGACTTAAAAGAGAGGGGTTCAATCTGTCTCACAGTTTTGGGGTATACAGTCCATGGTCGGCTGGCTCCAAAGCAGAAGTGGCACTGGAGAAGGGTCTTGCAGAGTACAGCTGCTTACCTTAGGGTGGCCAGGAAGCAGAAAGAGACAGAGAAGTTGGGGGAGGAGATCTGCCCTCCCAAGGCATACCCCCAGTGAGCGGCAAGGCCCCACCTCCACACACATGTGACTTTTGGGGGACATTTTACAGTGGACCCTTTACTTACAAACTCAATTCACTCATGAGGGCTGGTTGTAACTCAAGTTGGTCAATTGAAGGCTCAGGCTACTTTACAAAGTCTCTTCTTTCAAAGTCTTCCTCCTGTGCACAGGCAAATCTCAGTGTCCTTAGAGAGACATTGGCCCAGGATTTCTCACTTAACTCCACAAAGGAAAGGATGTTGTAATGTTCCTTCCAGAACTCTTTAAAGGTTAAGTCTGTGTATGAGACCATCTGGAAGCACAAGCAGCCGGGATTTGGGTCATAACTCAATACTTTAGTTGTAAGTTAAAACTAAAATCCTGGTCTTACATTGTTCGTAAGTCAGGCTGTTGATAACTAGAGGGTCCACTGTATATCTAAACCATAACACTGCCTAAGTTCTGCAGATATCAGAGGATGTCTGATATCTTTCATTTTTTTGTAATATATATTCCTGCAGAGAAATCTGCCCTACACAATTAATTTAATTATTTTCCGAATAGATTTAGGCAGGCTGGAAGGCCTAGGTGGGTCTGTGTGCCCAGCAACAGGAACTTTAGAAGTTGAATTTTGAGTTATTTAGGCAGTCAGAAATATACCAGATATACCAGTATTGTTCCAAGTTTTAAAAAGCCCTCTTATAATGGGCTGGGAATTTAGCTCAGTGGCACTGCACCTGCCTGGTAAGGGCAAGGACCTGAGTTCAATCCCCTGTACCTGCCCAAAAAAATTTTCTAGGGGAAGTGGGAGGGGTAGGGGGAAGTAAAGAGGGGAAAGAAATAAATATGAGAAAAGGAAAAAATGGAAACAAAGTCTTTGTAAATAGGAAGGGATGGAGGGGTTGAAGGGAGGGCAGGGGAAGGGGGAAAAATAAGAACCAAGATACATCATGTAAAGGTACGAATTCCCAATGATGAATATCATCATACTGTGTACCTAAAATGTACCAATAAATTTAATAAATAGAAAAAAGAAAGCTTTTGATAATGGCAAAGAACTTCTCCCAAAACATCTAAATTCCTTTCCCAAGCAATAACTAACAGCAGATTGGGGCTACTTTTGGTTTGGAAGCTGCCCTCCCTCCTGCTTCATGTAGCAGCCAGAAGTGCTTACTCAATTAATTTGTTCATCTGTAATAAAGAACCTCATCTCCTTTTTACGTCTTTTGACATTTTCAGGGCTTCAGCTGGTGCTTAAAATAAAAAAAGACTTGAGGGATTTATTCATGTGCAGTCAAAACCCTGGATCTGCCTATGTGTCAGAACTGTTTGGGCCACTTTCTTTTTGTTCAGTAAATTAGTAACTCTTCTTATCCTTATATATCTATTCACTTTGGTAATCTGTCATTTTGTTTATTATAGCTATTTTTATAATGCTGTATTTTTGTGATATTAGAATCATTCACAATCAGATAATATCACTGCCCAGTTCAAATCTCTTCCAATAATTTCCCTTCATACACAGAATGATAATGGTGAGACTCAAGGCCTCATGATAAGACCCTGGCTACCTCTTCCCCTTCCTCTTCCCCTCTCCTCTTAATTTATGGTACTTCAGCCACATTGTCCGCCTCAGCGAACACAAAGAGAAAATGCATGCCTCAGAGTCTTGCAATTCCTGGCCAATTTATTTGAAAACTCTCCCTTCATATATTGATATAGCTTAGTCTTTATAGTGAATGTCACAAATGTTTACTAATATTACGAGTCTCTGTACACAGAACATGTTGACAATGGCTCCAGGTTACTGAACAGAAAGAATATGTCACTTTGAAGCAAAGGGTTTAGTTGCTGTTTGACTTCCCAGTTCTTTGGTCCCTAGTATTGATCATGAAAGTCACATATTTCAGGTACCATGGCCACACAACTTTGGGGCCATTGTGGACAGGAATTACTCCCTGACACTGCCAGACCCTCATAGACATTGTCAACTCTGTCCGAGTTGGGCATTGTGTGGTTGAGAAACACATGATCCATGTGTTTTAAGACACTGAGATGTTGTGGTTGTTGGTTCCTCCAGTATAACCAAGACTCTCTTGTCAGATACACTTCATCTGAGTCTTTGCTCAAATCTCTCCTCATCCAGTGACCCCCCTCTCCATCGAAAATAGCAGCCTTCTGCCTGCAGCTGTCTCTGCCCGACTTGACTTCATTTTTATTCATTGGCTCTAACATCCTCATAGAATTTAAAATGGAAGTTCTGTCACATAGGGGATTTGATTTCTTCATTAATACAACTTCTAGCATCAAGAATAGTCCCTTACACATATTTTATGATCAATAGGTATTAAATAAATGTATATTCATTGTAATAACTGAAATATTGTTGATAAGTACAATTTAGAAATTAAATTTCAGTGTAATTCCTCCTCACAGAAATAATTACTATTGCTTACAGATTTTTCTAAATTGTGTTCTGTTCTTATATTAACTCTTTGTAAATATATTGCTTCTAAAAAATAAAATAGAATATGCTTTCCCAAGTAAACTATTTACAACACGTGTTCTACTGGAACAATTACTCATGGATCATGTTAATGTCAGTGTCTAAAGATTTCTCACTTTTTAAAAACTACTGAGTAGTATTCACCTTATTAGTAATCATGAGTTTCCGAAGGGTTTTGAAACTATTGTTCATCCATTTCAACTAATATTTGGTAGATGCTTGCCATTTCAGGGTCTAGAGATTTGCTAGTAAGAAGACAAGGTTTCTACACGGATGGATTTCATGTTAAAACTCAATGGAAAGTGTGCCAGGGATTTAGCTCAGTGGTTCTGCTGCCTGCCTTGAAAGCACAAGGCCCTGAGTTTGATCCCCAGTACCAAAAAAAAAAAAAAAAAAATCAATGGAAAATGATTGGGGATGGAGGTGGATGGAAATTTCTCCCTGAGGGAATTGTGAGGTAGGTCCAAAGAGGAACAGGAACCAGCTCTGGGAGAATTCTGGCTTCAGAATGTGCCCACGGCTTGCCATGTCTGAGGAGCAGAAAAGCCAGTGCCACTGAAATATGGTCACGGAACAGGAGTGTGATACAGCGTGTGGGCCTCAGAAGGCTCTGACAATATGAAATACATGGCAGATGTTAAAAATTATGGCAGATTAACTCTTTGTTATAAAACAATAAGCACAGTTTCAAAGGTAAAACTCCAAAAAGATAGAATGTGAAAACGATTCCATTTTAGTTTCTACTTCCAACATTCCGTAAGGCATATTGAATTCAAAGGCTTGGAAGAATCTTTGAATGTCTCCGCTTTTTCATAAGGCTCCATTAGGATGGCCATACAATGTTTAGCCCTTAAAAATACTTCCTACAGCTCAGCAGTATGACTGTGACAACTTTAAATGTTAATGAAATTTTTCAGAAGTCCAATGTTTTTAAGGCTGTTTGGAGTTCAAGGACCTTCTCAAATACAACTCATAAAAAATTTTCAAGATTAACTTATTCAGAGAGGATATGTCATAGAGCACCTGCTTTATGCCTTAAAATCAATAATTATTTTTTTTTCTGAGAATGAAATGGGATGTGCTGGCCTCAAATATGCTCTTGAAATATCTATTTCTTTCCAAATGAAAATATATCATTGGGCATAAAATTATTTCTGGCCTGTAATTCAGAAGTGAACTGTTACGAAACACTTTGGCATTGTGAATATATGTCCAATAGAATAATTTACAACTGAAAGGTCTGGGTTATTTAGCTTCTGGTGACCCATTGGGATAAACTTTGGGCACTGGAAAATGTATTTCTTGACGTAGTTGTTCACTGGAAATGAGACACATGAAGAGAAGCCTTCATGTTCTCAAAGGTGCACTTTTTGTATCTGTTAATTATTTTTAATGTGCCCTTTAACTTCCAATGGTGACAACTTTCCGAGGTGACACTAAAAAAACAATTAACTCAAGAGAAAACTTTGGACATTAAAGAGGTATGGCAGCTGTAGGGCAGTTAAATAAGCATACCTTAAATTTACAAAGATCTTTCATTACTCTGAGGAAACTTTCCTGTGGATTTGCCTTGTTTAATTAGGTTCTCTTAGGGAACTTTACATGTTTCACACTCAGAGATGTATGTAAGTCAGATCAGAACACGAAAGGATTTTTGTCAATCCTGGAAAAGCAAATTGCTCCTTTCAAGTACCCAATCCTTTCCTCACTAGGGGAATCCGCAAAATCAAGTTAAAACTTACAGAAGATGTAAATGTCACTTCTTTTTCCCCAGAGGATAATCTGACCAAGAACCTATTTCCCCTTTTGGTTTGCTTTGATTTTGGTACTACTGTGGAAATAATGAAGGCGATACACATTGTCCCTTGTCATTTAATGGAGGCAATAATTGCCAGTGAGCTTCAGCCCTGATGCTAAAACCAAGAGAAAGCTCTTTCAATCATAGTCTCTGCATTTCAATCCAAGCCCTGGCTGTAGAACACTGGAGAACAAGGTGTAAATCAGTTTAAGAACATAGTTCTGCATTCAAGGCATTGTGGTTTACTGCTCCCAAATGACCTCCATCTATCTTCCTTAGCTGTAAAGGTGTATAATTGAACTAAAGAGAGTCTTGAGTAATGAGGTTGAGAATGGCAGCTCCTTTGCTGTGGCTTAATAGTGTAACTGCCATGTGCATTTTTTTTATCCCCTAAAAGGTAACACAATAGTCTAGTAGGCCCAATTCTTCAGAGTGACACTTGCCGAGAGTCTATATTTTAAAATAGAAATAGGTTTTTATAAGCAAAAACCTATAAATCTCTCTGCAAAAGAGTTCCCAGAATACAATTATACAAACCATTCTCTGCTGGAGCAGAAGCTAATATGAATGCATGCAATAACCTGTGCTTCATTTTGTAAGGAAGTCATTTTTAAACCATTATGTTTCTTATTCAAGATGGAGCAAGCTGTTTTTTTACTCTCCAAAGGGGCTAAGGAGCGGCAGTATTCAGACAGTGTGCACTGCCTGGAGCTGGGACAAGGGCACACACACCATAGCCAGATGTATTTGTTCTTTTTTTGGTTTGGTCATAAAAATATTGCTCTTAGAGAAATTCTTTTTTCCAAGTAGTTCACTTGGAAGTGAATTTGTTTTCTTTTAAAGATACATAGTTTATGTGTACATATCAGGCCCTGATCATATGCAAATGACTGTGTGAGACATTTATGGAGTATAAGACTTCAACATGGACATAATTGTGTTCTTATTAAAAATCTCTGGGATTATAGTATTGGCTGACCATTAAGAATGAATTTACTAAAACAACAACAACAACAACAACAACAACAACAACAAAAGTGAACTTACAAGCATGCAAATCACCGGATCAGTTCCCAGGGAGAAAAAATCTGAAATGCATTCTTTTTAACCCCCTTTAGCTCTGACTGTGGGGATTTGACCTTTCAGAGAATTCGGTTGTGATTTTTGAAAATACAGATGATATAAGAAATCAGTTCTTAGGCATGGATGTGTGCACCTTTGGTCCCAGTACTCTAAGAGGCTGAGGTGGGAGCATTTCAAGTTTGAGGCGAGCCTGGGCAACTTAGTGAGGCTCTCAAAATAAAAATAAATAAATAAAAAGGGCCGAAGATATTGCTTAGAGTGAAGGCCCTGGCTTCAATACCTAGGACAACAACAACAGAAAAAAGAATTGGTCCTTTAATGTTTATTAAGAAGAGATATAAATAACATAAAAATGGCCACACTTTTATCAAAAAAATGTATATTTGCTGTGCTGATGTTTTTCAAATGACAATAAACACAATAAGGAAATTGCTTCTCTTTGAGTGTATTCTATCTCTGTGATGTGGCCAGATTAATGAAGTATTTTTGCCTCCACCCAAAAGAATGAATTTATGAATATAATCACTAACATAAATAATTACAACCATATGGAGGTTTCAGGATCCCCAAAATCTGTATCTCTTCCCCCAAAACTAACCCCTCCCCAAATTAAAAGTAAACGATTTGCCTGTTGTCTGAAATTTCACTGTTGTTTTTCCAATTCTACTACACACGATTTTCATTGCCTATGTGCAAACCTTACTCTAGGTATCAACAGTAATAACAACAACGAATACTGGTCATTTATGGCATTCAAGAGAGTTCTGAGCATTTTATATTATTTAACCCAGTCCTCACAGTAACCATTAGTCATCTCCGTTTTACAAATCCAAAAACTGAAGCAGGGACAGAGAGTTTAATCTGACCATGTTGCACGTTGTTTTACGGCAGAGTCAACACTGTCTGAATCCTAGTGGTGTGTATTCATGTATGGGATTTGTTATGAGGAACTGGGGGAGGAAAACTGGGAAGGTAGAGAGACATGAAGGGTGCATTCTCTGGAGCCACTTTTTAGAGCTCACAACCTTGCTCAGGGCCAGTAGTGTGTGTGCGTGCTGGGGTGGAGGACTGTCTGTCATTACAGATCTGGTGACGTCAGCAACAAAACCACATCGTCCAGGACACTGATGTGTCATAGAGGGTCAACGAAGTCAAACTTGTTTTCATAATACAATCTATTACTTGTTCTTCTCACTTTGTTGACATTTGCGATGATGTATAAAAGCAAAAAACGGGTAAAACAGCTGGTAACTCTGAATGAATGAACTAAGGCAGTGACGCTAAGGATTGAATTCACTTCTGCAGCATGCTTGCAGTAAGAATGTGTCATTGTAATTAAGAAAAGACTCTGTGAGGCAGTAAAGTTTGTTAATTTATTAATTTTATTAAATCCTAACCTCATGTACATGTGTTTTAAAATATTCTCTATAATAGGGACTGTGATCAAAGCATATGATAATTGTCTCAAGGAAAAGCATTCATGAAATTATCTAAGTTACAAGTAGAACTAGCCCCATGTTCCATGGAACATCATTTTTTACAGGTAAACTTTGATATACAGCAAATACATTATCTAAAATGAGCTCACCATTCCAAGGAAAAAAATTGATAAGTTTTGCATTCATGATAAAATTTGAGATTACAAAGCAAAGTTAGAATAGTGGAAAACTGTTTAGCCACTATGAGCTTTGGAACTTCATAGAACTTGAAGACTTTCCTGATAAAATCAGTGGTGCTATTAAAATGTGACTTTTTAAATACTGTATAATGAAACATGTCAATGATTTGAAGATCTGTATAACTCCATCAACCAGTATTTTTCAAGTGATCAATGTACAGTGTTACAGAATCATGCAAAGGTAAATGATCCATTGAAAGTGCTATACAGACCAATGGATTTTACTATAACAGAATAAAAGTGTTCCTTGCTGTGATTTCACATTCCATGTTCCAAGTACCTTTAAGAAGCTACCACCTGTTGAGTTTGAATAATGTATTAAAGCAACTATTAAAACACTTCTTTTTCCAACTACATATCAACATGAGTTTGAACTTTCTTCATATACTTTAACCAAAACAAAATATTATACCACAGAAATAGATACAAGAATTCAGTTGTTTTCCACTGAGCCGGGTATTGAAGAGGCTTTTTTCCCCATATAACGGTGTTGGTTTTTCAATTTTTCTTAAAATAGAATTATAAGTTTAATATCTACATAGTTATAAATGCTTACATTAATGAGGAATAAATTTAGTTCTCTTATTTTTAAATAGATTAATAATATAATTTAATTCTGAACACTGTATATGTCAACAGGTGTGATGTATATAAATATCTCTTAAATTCTTTGATATTTTGAGTGTAAAGGGATCTGAAGGCCAAAACAATTGAGAAACGATGTATATCCTTAGTGTAGATGGGGTGTCTGACAATATAATGTCAGTGGGTTTAATGGGTAGAATATGTTACTGTCTGTGACAAGTATTTGTCAACTGTGCGAGTTAGAGAGAATAGTCCATACAAGACTGCCCTCACTTCTAACCTAGTTGCAATTTCAGAAAGTTCCCAAAACTCTCCTGAGTTTTGTAATTAAAAAAAAAAATTACAGCAAGGGAACAATGCAGATTGAAATCAGCCAAGGGCAGAATCGAAGAAGAGTCCAAATACGTAGTTCCTAATCGTTCTCCCTCCATGAGTCATGGTTACTCTGAAGGCCTCTTGGCCATAATGTCTGATACTCATTGACTGCTTCAAGTAAAGCTAGCCAAAGGCTTAGTGTCCAAAGTTTTACCGGAATTTGTTCACACCCTGCCTTCACAGCCAACCATTAGTCTTCAGCCTTTCCTGAGGATAGGAATAATCTTTAGCCTCCAGTCCTCCCAAGACAGAGCACCAAGTACTACTGCTATCAAGAGCCTCTATTGTAATCACATTGTTAGACTGTATGGATGAAGCATACCATAGAATTATAAATGATAGAATTTCAGATCAGATAATACTAATAAATGTTATAGGTGGACTCTATTGAGAGGCTATCATACAATGAGGAATTTAAATTACTTTAATCTCCTTAACAATTTTATGAGGTAGGTATTCTTTTTATCCTTACTATATACTGTATATGAGTAAAAAAAAAATACCAGAAAAGTTTAAGTAGATGATTCTTGGTCAATAAATGTGTCTGGTAAGCTTGAAAATAAGCTTTTTGACACTTCCAGATCCTAAACTCTAAAACACTAAAATATTAGTAAATGCTCTGATCACGTAGATGAATAAAAGAAATGGACTTGCTTGAGATTTCACAGTTAGTGGCAGAGTAGGCATTAACCTGCAGTTCCTTGGCTCCAATACTGACCTCACTCTCAGGGCTTTCAGTATAATAAATCAAGTGAACATGGGGCGGTTTCTTCTCCCTCCCACACGATTCCCCCTGGCTAATTCTCACTATTCCACATAATAGGATTCTAGTTGATTTTTCTCTTCTTCAAGATAAATTACCTCTTTTCTAATTTGAATGTTAGGTTATTTGCTAAATATCATTTCACTTATTTTCTAAACTTTCCCATCATCTTTTTGATCCTGAAAGAAATACAATTTTTGTATTGGTCAGCTTTTCATCACTGTGACCAAAATGCCTGACATAAACAATGGAAAGGCGAAAGGGTTTACTTAGGCCCATGGATTTCGGAGGGTTTAGTCCATGGTCTGCTGGCACCAAGGCAGAAACATCGTGACAGAGGAAAGCTTCTTAGCTCATGGCAGCCAGGAAGCAGATAGAGGAGGAAGATTCATAGAGGAAGAGGCCAGGAACCAGATAGAGTTCCCAAGGTCATGCACCCCTGACCCTTCCAGACACATGCAGAAGTGTTTTACTAATCCCCTAGATGTTTCTCCAGCCAATCAGTGGATGATCAAGACTGTCATAATTTCTTTAAGGAAATTTTGTTCTAGGATACTGAACACAAACAAATACTTGTGAAATGGGCCTTGGATTTTTAGTTGATATATCTGCATTTGTTCCATTTTGTTTGTCCCTTTATTTGCTCACTCATTACACAAATATAAATGGAGCAGTATGCTGTATGTCAAATATTGCTCTAGTTGTAAACAATACAGTGTAAACTTAAAGTTTTTAAATCAGTAAGATAAAAAACTCATTTTAAAAAAAAATATTTCCCTCTCTCTGGGAGGTTCTCTAGTCATTTAGACACAGTCACCCTTTCATAGACTTCAACCAAGGTATAACCTGTATGTCTACATCAATTATACCTCAAAAATCTTTCCTCAGACACTGATCCAAATAAACACAAGGCAAAATGGACAATAAAGAAAGCAGGTGACTTTTCTCATAGACACATTATAACAGAAGTTATTTATCACAGCGTTTTTAGGTGAGTAGTAGTTTATACATCTAAAATAAAGAAATGCCCAGGTAAATTATGGTGCATTATCTTGATCAATTTTTATGTTGTAAAATTATAAAAAAATAATAGTTATAAATTCTAGCAATATGAAAAATATTTCAGATATGATGCATATATAACAAGTAGTAAATTATATTAATGTTGAGTGATAAGCTTTCTATTATTTTTATATCACTAAGTATTTCACAATGTTCAAACTTAAAAGAAAGAAAAGAATCACTAATGAACTGAAAGGCAGGTGCGGTCTTCTGAATTTCCACTGTGTGGAGAATTCCAGTCATTTCAGACGCAGCTACCCTCTTCACAGCCTTCAACCAAGGAGTAACATATATGTCAGTATCAGCTACATATCAGAAAACTTTTCTTCCAATTCACACTCCACTGTGATTGCCTTATTTCAAACCCTCCTATTTCTTGCCTGGAAGCAGCAGTCCCTTTACTCATTCAAAAAATTGGTTAGAACCCAAAAACAGAAAAGAAAGATTTGTACCTGTCCTTGGATTGCTTGGGAAAGATTATAGATATTTCTTCTCAATTATTGTCCTGGTCCCTGGCCTGTATACTACCTCTAGGAGTGATCTTTATAAAGCAAAACTTTGATGACATTTAAAAGTCTTCAGAGGTTAACTATTGCCTCTTGTGACGTCCAGTCTCCTTAGTATCTTGCCTCTGTTCTCCATCCTATCCTGATGCGATCAATGCTGAATTTCATGCCATTCAACCAATGCACACCACTACTGCCTTCTCATGCACTGTGTTTGCACAGCTGTGTGTTTCTACCTGGAAGTCGTTACAGCCTTTACTCACCTGGCCAACTGTGGCTCAGTCCCAGGACTTACCTTTCGTAGAAGGCTTCCTCCCTGCGATACAGGGTCAGGTGCCCAGGAATTCTTCTCATTAGTAAGCTTGTACTTACTGATATCACAGTGTTTATTATTCTTCACTGCACCTGTCTACTTGACCTCAACTTTTGTGGGGACAGGGATGGTATCCTTGATTTCAGACAGTTGAGAGACTAACCAGAAGGATTTTAGATCAGAGAACTTATGTTTGTGTCATAATCACACCATTTGGTTAGTTTATAATAACAGAACTTCCTTCACTGTGTTGCTTTGTTAATTACATGAGTTAATGCAAGTGTAGCAGTTGGCATATGGTGATCACATAATATATTTAAGCTATTGTTATTGTTGTTTTCTAGCCTCTTTATCACGAAAGTATTTGATAAGTGTGCAGTGAACAATTGATGAATGAAAATTTGAATTAAAAAAAAGCAGCAGCCAAATTTAAGGCTCTGGACATTTCAGGTGATGCTTTTATGGTTTGAAAAATACCTGGAAACATTGCCAAAAAAGAGAAGGAGCCATAGAGCAGGGAAGGTCCATAAAAATAGGATGAAAAGACAATCAAGGGGTACTGCATTGGAGCAGGGAGAAAATAAGAAAAGGAAGACAATAATTGGATGATAAATTAGACTCTTGCAGCTTGCTAATGACACTGTTGTCGCTTCCTATTTGCAGTGGAGATTTGTGAAATGCTCTCAAGTACCCCATCTTCTTCTTTCAAAAATATCCTTTTGTACCCCTAACCAACTTCATTGATGGGTGCCTTCGCAAGTTGGTTGGTGAGTCCAAAGACATACTCATCCAGACTGGAGAACAGCAAAGCTGGCATGTGGAGCAGAAAAAGAGGAAGGAGAATGAAATGGAGATAATGTTCCAGAAACTATTCTCATTATTTCTGAGGCTTAGCAGTCCCCATGGACTCTGATATTGGGGCAGTTCATGAAATAAATAACCCAGTTCTTTCAGTTGACTCCTTTGCTTACACTGTCTTAAGTTGGATTTCAACCACATATACAGCAAAAAAAAAAATCATAATTAAACTATCTCTTTCGCTCCCTTTCCCACTATATGCCTCTACACACCTTCTGTCCAACTTTAAACCACTCAACATACACTAAAATAAGTATTCATGCATTTTCACATACACTTGCCTTTTTGAAGCTGTATTTTCAGTGTAGATTTTTTTGTTCCTATCAAAATCTTTTCATTTCTCAAGGCTTAAGTTGGATACCACTTACTCAAGTAAATCTTCCCTTGAACAGCCTCCCAACCACATACCTCACTGCAAATCCATGATGTATTGTACATTTTCCTATAGTTTTTCTCATGCATCTCTCTATTACGGTTATTTGACCACCTGTCTGTCTATCTTGCTAGACTTTCCTTCACTATGGAAAGGCTGTTCTCTTCCTCTCTCATGGTTTAAGTCTCAGCACTTCAGTCACTGCACTTAGACTCACCAAAAGTTTGTGGGTTGAATGATTTAGGTGACAAGATATCTTAAAAGAAGAATGCTTTACAAAAGAATTCATCATCCATGTCTCACTAAAGCTGGGGGGGTGAATGTCTCTTTTGCTATATTGTTTCTTGTAATGGATGCTATCTTCGTGCTTTGAATTAATGCTCTATTTTTGTGATTTGTCTTCAGTCTTTTTTGGACATGGTCAAATTTTCATCCTGACAAAAATATTTCATCTCAGAGCCAAATGCTGTATTACTAAAGTAACACTTTATCTAAATACTATGATTTTTTTTACCATGTGTTATTTCTCTTGTTATCATTAGAACTTTCATTTACGCTATTCAAGGTTTTTAAAAAATGTGATCAATCATGGGTGTTATATTTATTTTGGTATAATACATATAAAGCCATTATATTAATCCTTTTTGCATTTGCATTAAGTTCTATTCTTATTTTGTATTTCCTGCCACAAAAGCTGGTGATAAGACTTGAATGAAAAGAATGCACCAGCACAATGTTCATCTCTTAGCTCTGTGGAGCAGTTGATAAGCAATAAAGATACAATGATCTCATTATAAACTCTCATTGAAGTTTAGTCATAAATCTTGGGTCAAGAGAACCAAAAATATAATTCAGAAAGACTTGCTGGGATTCGGGACCTGGAAGACATGTAGATATCAGAAAAAACTGAGCTCATTTCTCAGCTGCTAAGTACGTGGTCTCATGCAACTTAGCATAAATCTTCATAAATAAATTCATTCCTGAAGCAAGTTCTTAAAAAAACTTTAGGTAAGGGTCCAGAGATTTAGCTCAGTGGTTCTGTCACCTGCCTTGCAAGCACAAGGACCCAAGTTCGATCCCCGATACCAAAAAACAAAAAACAAACAAACAAAAACTTTAGGTGATAACTGAATACAGTAGCAAGGGCTACTGAGCCCTTTTAGAGTCTCCATAAACAAGAAATAAACACCATCAACAACAAAAGTAGCAAGGGTTTTAAAAAAATCCAAGCCCTCTCAGATGCTGTCACTTGTTTGGCCTCTCCTGTCAGTATCTACTCTTATCTCTCATCTACCTCATGGTGCGAGTGACTGCTAGTAATCTTTTTTTAAAAAAAGCTTCCAAAAACAAAAGGGCAATGAAAAGGATATGAAAATAGCGTCCATTGTATATTTGAAATGAGATAATGTTGAGATTTCAACTTAGTAAGAAAAGTTGCATTTTTACTTCTTTTTTCCCCCTGGTACCAGGGATCGAACTCAGGACCTTGCGCTTGCGAGACAGGAGCGGAGCCACAGAACTAAATCCCCTTCCCAAAAGTTACATTTTTAGTAGATAAATTATTCTCATCTACTAATTATTATTGTCTACTAATTATTATTATCTACTTATTCTCATTATGTACTAATTATTATCTACTAAGTCTTCAGCTAATTGGAGAAGAATAACAAAGCTTAATCTTTATCTTCTGCTGTATTGCAACATAAAGTTCAAGTGTAGAATGAATTAAACATTAAGAAATTAAATTACAGATGAATGACTAAAGCATAGGTGGATAGTTTTGTAGTTTTCAGGAGTGCAAATTCTTCATCAGCAGAAAGATGGAAACTACTAAGAATCAGAATATTTGACTACATAAAAAGTTAAATTTAAATATCAAAAAGCTCCACTAATGAACAAGTAAAGGAAATTTAAAATTTGTATACCATATTGATATAGATAACATATATTTTAATATTAATTTATTTTTAAACTGATACATAAAAACTGGACGTATGTTGGGGTACCATGTGATGTTTTAATACGTATACCCATTGTGTTATGTTTAAAGCAGGTTAAGTCTCTGTATCGTCAAACATTTATCATGTCTTTGTGGTGAGAACATTTAAAAATCATTCCTTCTAGAAGGTTTTTGAAATACACAATACCTATAACAGCACGCGAGAGCCTCTTACTCTTACCTAACTATAACTTATTAGCCACTGATCACCTCCCCCTACCTCTGTGCCTGTCCTCTATAAACCACCTTTTTCTTCTCAACTCCTCTGAAGTCAACTCTTTTAGATTCTACATGAGTGAGGCTATGTGTTTCTGTGCTCGACTCATTTCAGGTAACATAATAATCTGCAGTTTTATCCATGTTGTTGCAAATGACAAGGTTTCATGCTTTCTTGTGGCTGAACAGTACTGCATTGTGTGTATGTGCCACATTTTCTCTATCAGCTGATGGGCACTTGGGTTGTTCTTAGATCTTGGCTATTGTAAATAGTGTTGCAATGGATACGAGAATGCAGGTGCCTCTTTAACATGCTGACTTCACTTCCTTTGGATATAAATACAGTTTCTGGTTTGCTGCATAAGATAGTAATTTTTAAATTTCTAGTTTCATATATATGATAACATATTTTAATTGTAGTTATAGCATATATATTTAATAGCATTTGAATGTTAAAAGACTAATTAGAACTTAATAATAAAAAGATTAAATCCTGGACAAAAATGGGCAAATAATATAAATAAATAACTCACAAAAGTGAACATAAAAATTGTTAACAAAACTTTGAAAATTTAAAAAATTACTAAAAATGGTGAAATGCAATAAAATTAAGAAAATACAAGGTATTTTACAAGAACTAATTGTAAAAGACAGTTCCATATTAGACTGCTAAAAGTCAGACCACAATAAGAACATCAAATACAGAGAGGGTAGCACTTCTCGCACCATGATGGAGGATGGTTATAACTTTTCCAGAAACTAACTATGCATTTAGAGCCTAAAAATATTCGTACTTTTGACCTAGGAATTTCGCTTCTCTAAGTTAATGCCAAGGGAATAATTGAATAACCATACAACAATTCAGTGTTCTTTTTTAAATAATAGAAAGTTAGGAACAATCTAAATGACCAATCATAAGTGATTAGAAGTATTACTTAACACCTCTTATAACGTAATACTGTTCAACTTCTTTAAAAACTGTCACAGAAGAATAATTTAGCAACATCAAACTGTATTAAAGATATGATATTTAGTAAAAAAAAGAAATAACACAAAGTGAAATAAAAAAATAAAATCTACAGACAGAATGATACTGGGTTGTGGTCAATAAACCTGTGGGCAGTGCGATAATGAGTATTTATAGGTAAAATAATGCTTTTGTCTTTTTGCTATGTTTTCCAAAATTTTCTCCATTAAGCATTCATAAAAGTCTTGTGCCTGCCTTAAGTCTTCTTCTACCATAGCACCCCACTTTCTGCAGGTGAAACCTCACCATGCCTTGCTTCCTCTCTGCTATGTCTCTTCCCCAATAGCACATAATGCACAGCTTTGACACCCACTGCAGCAACCTTTAACCAAAAACGATGGGGTTGCTAGGTAAATTTCTTAACTCGGCCTCCTATACATACCAAATACCAAGACTCTTGTTAGGGCCTCTCAGTAGGTCCCAGCAACTGACCCTGGCTGTCTGTCCACAGTAGTGGCCAGAACATTGTCACACCTGGAGAGCTGGTGCAGTCACAGGCTAATGTGCAGAAAGTAGGGTGCTACAGCTAACACATGCATATATGAAATGCAATCATATTAAAAGCATATGATTTCAATATAACTAGTCAGAGGCTCAAAGTTCTAAAGCAAAGGATTAACAATGCCAGGATCCAAGATTTCTTTTTTCTTAATAAGACTTCTGGAGTTCTGAAATTATAGGAGAATTCTCTGCTGCCCATTAGGCAAGCTCAGTATTATACTATTTATTGCCTTTGACGTTTTTGAACTGCCTTAGATATTTTAGGAACTTCATGTGCAGCGCTGTTAGGAATGATGAGAGGATTGTGAGGTAAATGACTTCTGTAACCAGCTCACCTGGAGGAGTCTCAATGCATGGAGGAGAGCAATGAGTGTGACATGACCTGCTGTCAGGAGAAGTAGTCTGGGGCTTGCAGGTGTAGAGGTCACTAAGAAAGATGGGACTCACACAGGCTCTGGATGAAACAATGCTTCACTCCTTGAGAGAAGAGCCAGAACCAGCTCCTCTTCAGTAATAAGCATCAGCCGGTTATGGCCAGTGGGTCTCGCCCTGTAGCAGAAAGAGGGTCTTCCCAAAACTTGGCCCCATTCCCTCCCCACTGGGAGCAGGTACAGCAGTAGGGTAGACCAGCTGCCACAGGATGCATGTGCTTAAACAGAACAAAGAAGTACACATCAGGTCTGGAATAGGTAGAAGAGTCTTGAGGGATAGGCTCAAAATTTTATCTCTCAAGAAATATTCCATGCCCAAGCCACCCTCTTACACAATTGATCAGGGAAAAAAGGCTATTCACATACACACATAACTGCCTTTCCCAAAAGAGATACTGTGCTTTCAGAAAAGACACTGACAGAAGAAATATCACAGCAGCAATTGGAGTAAAACTGGAGTCTACTCTGTACATTCTGTCCAGGTGAACATTTTAGTACAATATATACATGTAATTTTTTGTACAAGACCACCTACCTTTACAGGATTAGAAAGTTTTATTCTTTTTCTAATTACCTCCCACTTCCTGGCAAGCCTTGATAACCTAATTTAGTGAGATGCAGAAGAACCACAGAAATCTACCATTAAAATTGATTTATGCTACTCATTTCCAGCATCCTAGGGAGAATTAATTTTATAGATATCATCTTTCTCATTTTAAGTATTTCTTCCACAACTTTGGCCTAAGCATTTGACATCTGCTCTCACTGGTCTCTGTTAGAATATAACCTCTAGTGATACCTGATTTAGTAAGTCACATATTTGTTTTGTGATACAAACTTAATTACCTCATGATATTCTTTAAAAAAAACCATTTGTTTGAGTGATTGTACCGCTTGAAACTGAAACACTATCTAAGATAGGCTATTTTACATTATTAATTTCCTAAATCTCCGCATCAGTGTTTTAAAAGAATTTCCCCAATGCAAAATAAGAATAAAGTGGTACGTAGACAATGAGAATCTGGTCAACATTTCTTTGTTTGTCTCCTGATACTGAACACTGTTTCCTCTCCCTCCATCAGATGTTTTGAGGAAGCTCTAGAGAGGACCTGACATTCTTCTTCCAACACAGACCATTATCCATTATCTTTCCACACTGAACACCCGATCCCAGTTCCAATGGCTTTATTCATAACCAGATAATCATTAGAAGTGATATTGCCATAATGAAGTGCAAATCAAAAGTGAATTCTGTAGCAAATATTTGCCTTAATAGATGAATTAATGCCTTTGGGGTGAGAAATCAGGTTTCCTTAAAAGCCTGCAGTCACGCAGAAACAATGTACTACAGGTCCAAGAAACCCAGAGGAAAATCAAGACAGGAATTGGCCAACTAAATGGGCTGTGTGGAGTAGGAATTCCACAAGAAAGCAACACCATTGGGTTGTTCAGGGAATGTCAAAGCAAGTCAGGGTGCAACTGGACTCATGCCAGCAAATACTGTATGCCCCTCAGTGACTTGAGCTCCATAAGTGTCCTGATTCCTTTCTGCAAGTTTAAATCCAAAGGAAGACCCAACAGAACTATCCTATTTGAATTAATCTCCTTTCCAATGCCCTCCTGACTCTGCCTCTCCAGGGAATAGTATGGGTGTGTTTAGGGAGATATTGCGTGGAGGCTCCAGCCAAAGAAATGTGATAAATTCCTGGAATATACACCAGTCCTTCATGTCAGAGGAGCCTCTGACAGGAGGATCACACTACGATTTACTGAATTTGGCTCATCTATCTTCCTGGATTGCCTTTGACTGCCTGTCATCCCTGGAAATTATTTAGCTCCCCAGAGTTTAAACTAACCCCTACTTTTCTTCCCTTCATTGCCACACCACTTATTCACCTGTCAGATGGCAACTATATTTCTTTTAGCTCCAAGAACTCTACTTAGCTTGAACCTATTGAGTAGATTTTAGGGTCCGAGTACCTTAACTTGTGGGAATTCCACAGATTTCTTTCAAACATTGGAAGAATCTGATTATAGTTTTTCAAGTTTTTCTGTCTTTCTCATTTCTTCAAATTGGAGCCTATTATTGTGTGCACATAAAGGAAGAGGCTGGGAGTTGGTGGCATGGTTTTGCATTATCACTTTGAGGATGAGCAGGTTGTCCCTGTATAGTTCAGAATCTAGCAGTGTAAAAGGATAAACTTCCCACTGTTTTGGTGATGTCAGGGAATGGAAGGTGAGAGCTGAACCCTGCTATTAAACCATAACCATATTCATCGATTTAGACTCCTCCCTGCTTCTTGCACCCCACATTCCAGCCATCAACAAGATCTTATAAATACCACCTTCGAAACTCTCCAATCTCCTTACTTTGTTCTCTTCCCAGTGGCATGGCAGGAAGGCAGATCTACCTCAGTTATGCTCTAAATACAATGAAAGTCATGTATAGTTGCTATGGTTTGACTATGTCCTCCACATTTCATATGTTGAAATCTTAATATCCAGTGTGACAGTATTCAGAGATAGAATTGTTAAGCAGTGATCAGGTCATGAGAGCTCTGCCCTCATGCATGGATTAATGTCATTATCACACTTTGTTATAAAAGTGATTTCAGCCACTTCTTGCTCTCACCATGTAATGTCTTCCCCTGTGCTGTAGATATAGCGAGAAGACCCTCATCAGACATAATCCCTTCTCCGATCCTGAATTTTCCAGCCTCCAGAACTATGAGCCAAGTACATTTTGTTCATTATAAATTTCCTCATTTGTGATATTCTGCTATAGCAACATAAATTGGACTAAGACAATAGGTATGATTACCCTTAAGAATACTATAAGACAGAAGTGCTCCAGTGGAGGAATACTGCTTTTCAGTAAGTCCAATACAGGTTTTCTTTTTAGTTTTGAGATAAATTGTTGTTTCTTCAGCTGAACTTGATGAAGATATTGGTATGCATTTAGGGGCCATACTGGATTAAAATGTATGCATATTTAAATCCGAGCATGGTGAAGTCTCTATATTACGAGAAAATCGGAAATAGAAGAAATGTGATGTTTGTTTCTTCACTTTTAGACTTTCTCTCTTTTTATCAAAAAATGGAGCAGAAATGTTGAAATACCTCTGTCTTCCTTCCAATTCCCTTTCCTTTCTTTATTGCTTAGAGCACATAATTAAGTATAAATAAACATATGATGAGATCCCCTTGTATTTAAGATACTCAAATCTTTTGCCTGAATTATAACAAAGGTCCTTTAGATACTTAAAAAGAATATTAATTTTCTCCAACCCATTCACTATGTGTAGCCAGAATGTATCTAAAACCAGATTTGATCATGACCTCCTTGTGGAAAATCTTGCAACTGCTTTCCATTGTCCTCAGGGTGAGTCATGATATTGGAGCCTTTCAAAATGTTCTCTCTGTATTCTGCATGTCTTTTCTCTCACCTCCCTTATATGCTAGTGAAATTGAACTATTTGCATTTCCTAATATGCAAAACTTTCCCATGCCTCAGGGTCCTTCTGACTCTATCTTTGTGTGACTACCTTCACATCCTTAAAAATCTCAATTTAAACATCATCTTCTTTGGAACACTCCTTGCATATTTCTAGCACCACTACTTTTGTTGCTAAAGCTTTTACATTTCTTTTTTTTTTAAAGAAAAATTTTAAACTGATAACACAAAAATGAAAGTTATACTTATTAATGGAGTACTATGTAATGTTTAAAGCATGTATATATTGCATAATGTTTAAATCAGGTTAAACATATTTACCTCCTCAAACATTTATCATTTCTTTATGGTGAAAACATTCAAATTCCTTTTTTTTTTAGCTTTTTGAAATGTACAGTACATAATTGTTATGTACAATCACTATACTGGGTAATAGTACCATAGCTGTTTCTTGCTCCTATCTGTAATTTCATACCCATTGATTAGCCGTTCTGCCATATGGTACCCCCTAGCCCTGCCGCTGTCCCTAGCCTCTGGTAATCAATATTCTGTGCTGAACATCCATGAGAACAACATTTTTGGATTTCATGTAAGACTGAGACCATGCAGTACTTATCTTATTGTGCCTGATTTTTTTCACTTAACATAATGATCTCCAGTTCCATTCATATCACAAATGACAAGACTTCATTCTTTCATAAGAGTAAATAGTATTCTATTGTGTATATGTACCACATTTTCTTTATCCATTTATCAGTTGAGAGACAGAGTGTTCCTTCCCATTTCTTGGTTATTGAGAATAGTACTATGCACATGGGGGTGTAGGTGTCTCTTCCAAATATTAATGTTACTGACTTTGGATGTACAGTGATATCTCAGTTGTCCAATGGCTCCAAGCTCGAGCTTTCCACTACTAGAACACCAAAGTATGAAAAAACTTGCTCCATCTTCATAATTTTGCTCATTATTTGAACCAAAAATTTAACTTCAAAAAACCTGTTCAGGGCAAGAGTGAGACAGGTGTCGTGTCTCCCTGTGGACACAAGCTGTTGATGCTTCAGTCTAACCATCACTCTTGCCTAGACAACATATAGTGCTTAGTGCATTAAGACATGCATCATTGTGTTTTATTTTCCTTTATTTGCATAAAATATCATAACCATGGCTCCAAAGAAAGTTAGTGATAACAGCAGTAAAGCTAAGAGGAAAAGTTGGAACCACAATAGAGTTAAAGAAAGAAATCATCACACAATTTGTTAACATCTTGGAAAAATGAATTTATAAGTATAATTTTTGGGCCTTAAAACCAATTATTTAGTTTCCCATTATTTCTTAGGGGAAAAATATGTTTGGCTCTCAAACTTTTCAAAACTTGGAACTAATTGAATTCTCCCCCTTTGACAATCTCAGGTCCTTCTTAAGCCTAAACAGCTCAAATGTTTCCTCTTCAAATAGTGTCCCCAAATTTCCATAAGCTGTCTTCATTTCTTTTCATTACTTTTTTCTTTTTTCCTCCAACTTTGTATTTTCAAATAACCAATCTTCAAGCTCAGCAATTCTTTCTTCTGTTTGATATATCCTGATACTGATGCTTTCTATTGTGTTTTTAATTCCATTGAGTATATTTTTCAGCTCAAGAATTTGATGTTTAATTGCTTCCATTTCTTTGTTAATTTTCTCTTTTAGAATATTGAAATGTTTCTCTGTGTTTTCTTCAAGCTCACTAAGTTTCCTTTAAATAGCTATTTTAAATTATCTGAGAATTCTCCCATATTAATTACTGCTTGATCAGTTTCTAGCACTATATTTTGAGTACTTTGTGAAGTTATCATATCCTGAAAGTTATAATTTCCTACTTGTTAGCATGTAACCTTGTCAGGGCATTGAGGGATCAGGCATTTATTCCAGTCTTTCTAATCTGGCCTTCTTTGGGCCTGTCTTTCCAGAAATTCTAGGTGAGTTGAATATTTTCTCTGAGATGGTAGTCCCTTCCACTATTTCACCCAGGTTGAGAATTGCCAAGATTCTGCTATTGTTGTGTTGTTGACGTTTTAGTATTAGAGGGCAATCCAAGCCCTATATTCTCCCGAATGTTCTGTTGGTGTATTATTCAGAAGAAAACAGGAGAGCACTTAAAAGAATAGTCTGTCCCCAAAACTTTCCTTGAAACCAGGGTCTCCCTGGATGTCTCATCCATGTTTACTTACCTATGGTCAGATACTACAGGATTTTTCCTGACTGTGGGCAGGGTCACTATGGATGCTCCAGCCCCAGCTTCTTATGTCACATATGTGACCATCAAAGGCATATAGCTATGTAATACTCTGAGACCAAAAATCAGCACAACTCTGGGTTTGGATCAAAGCACACATATGTATGAACTACCATGAGTTGGATTCATGGCCCAAGGCCACTGCAACCAATCAGAGGTGATATAAGCTGGAGGAAAAGTCTGATAGATGGGGGCCCCATGTGTTCCCCTGGTACTGAAGTTATTTTCTAGGCCAAATCTACAGGTAAGCCTTGGGAATGAATCCTTTAGGATCTGTCTAGAGTTAAGTTTCATCAGCCTACCTCTAAGTTCCAGAGCAAAGTTGAGCTTACTATTCTGTTGTAGTCCCAGTGAATGAGGTCTTTTACCATTGTATACTGCCTGGGTTGAGTATAGTGTTGATGAAGACAGATGCTTGACCACCTAGCATAGTGCTATGGTTTGTCTTTCATGAATCCCACAGCCACAGAAAACTTCCATCTCAGAGGTACACTGAGGCTTATATTAGGTGATGCAGGATAAAATACAGCCCTCTTACTGGGGCAAAGGTCTTTACTTGGTGCAATTCCAGAGCCTTATCTTTGAGCACTGGCATAATAATATCTGTGGTGCCCAAGATGGGGAGTGGGCTGGGGGTGGGGACATTCCCTTAGCCACCAAGGCTAGTGGTTAAGTTGTTTCACACCTAAATCTCACAGCTGCAGGGCCCAGGAAGTCTTGGGGCTTGCGAAAGTGTGTCCTAGGCCCTCTCCAAGCTTGGAACTGATGCAGCCAAAATGAGTCTAGCAGGTGCATGAATCTCCTCCTGATGCTACAGTAAGTCTAGAGCAGTGGTGGTGAACCTATGGCATGCATGCCTCAGCTGGCTATTCGTTATCATGGAAAGCTCTAACAGTTTCTCCATCACTGGTCTAGAGGCTCCATCTGTGAGCACATGTATAGGCTGTCAGTTTTTTCTGGGTATTTTGTCTCAACATGGCTTGCCTGGCACTGGGCTCTGAGATGAAGACCTGTGCTAACTTTTGCCCCCTGCTTCCTGAGTAGGTAGAATCCTGCTCCTTACTCTGCTGGCTGAAGTTGAAGGAAGATTCATGGAGGCTGCCTCCACATGACCTAACATAATTCTAAAGGCTCAGTCCTCTGGTATTAGTTTGCTAGTAGGAGTTACGTGGCTTTGCTCAGCACTGGGTTTAACTAGTATAGTTCTAGTACTGGATATCAAGTTTAAGGCCTAGACTTAATTCTTCCCTCTCCCAAGTGGAACATACATCTCTCCCTATAGACCTGCTTGGAATTTGGGGAGGAGTGATACGGGCAACTCTTTATGCCTTCTTCAATGTAGTTTTTCATCTTGTTACATTAAAAGCACTATGATTGCTTGCTTGATTTCCTTAGCTCTTGTGGTGGTAGTTTCAGATACAAATAGCTGTTTAACTCATGTCTATGAGGAGATACCAAGAGAGGATGTTGGCCACAATCTTGCAGCCCTGCCCTATAGATCACTACGGCCAGGCCTACCTTGGCTCCTCCTTTGCATGAGGTAGGGCCCCACATGGAACGAGGAACACACATCTTGTTTGCTTCCTCCCATGGATGAGGCAGGGCCCAGTGGGAGGGAGAACAGGTGACAAGAAGGTGTGGTGGAGTAAGGCCTGGCTGAGAAGAGGACTACCCGTATGCCAGAGAACCATCAAACAAGATCTGCAGACCCTAGCCAATCTCCCTATTCCAATCACAAGCATCCCCTTTGACCTCCCCCTGCACTTCCCTTAGCTCTACACTATAAAGAAAGGTGCTGAGGATCCCAGCCACCCCTTTTATCCCATCAGGAGAAGGGATTTCCACCTGACCCCAGCTTTATCAGCTTTATCATCTTTGTCTGTCTTTCTTAATCTCCCACCACCGTTTCTCACTCTGTGGACCTTCCAGACACACAGGCCATGGCATCCAAGGAAAGTTGGGGACTTAGAATTTTGTTCCATAGGTCATACTGTTATTTTTTTCTATAATACTAGCTTATTTATAACTCAATAATAGCAATTATTATTATTAAAACATCAATAATAACTAACACGTTTGCAGTGACTACATCAAACATTTTTCAAGGCATGTATATTTAATATGACAAATATATTCATGTATATCTATACATACATATATATTTCCTCTTAATATGCACAAAATTTATCACAGATGGATAACTCAACTCACAGAGAAACTAATTAACTTTCTGTAGAGACAGAGGACACATGCATACTGTTTCTCAGTAAATACAACACAGCCAGTCTTCCTTTCAGTATTGGAACAAACAAGAAAAATTAGGATTGAAGCCCAGGAAGTCTAATTCAAGAAGCTGCCTAACCATTGTGTACTTGGATTTTCTTATTTAACTGGACTATCTTCCGGCACAGACTTCAGTATGCCATTTTTTCCAGCTGAGTACTCATGCTACATTCCAGCTGTTCAGTGGGTGTCCATGCTGCCTTGAATGGAGAAAGTATTTTTTAAAAGCCTAACCTTAGAATGTTTATTATATGGGCATGAATAAAGCATTGTATTTTACCTCCCCCATCCACCATAATTGTTTGCCATACTCTCCACCATAACCCCAACAATGTCTTTTTTTAAAAAAAACGTTGCATGCCAGCCACAGAAATACACTGAACATCTCATGGGCTGCCCTGATATTGTATTCATTAAAGTTCTTTGTATTCATTAAAAGTGATTAGGGTTTTCTTTGTATTTATCACAGATTTGACTTTCAGAGCTGAGGCCTACTCTGCTTGCAGCAGGATGTCTCATCTCCTTTGGAAATTTTCGAGGCAAAAACCCCAGAACACAAAATTAATTCTGGCAGCCAGAAGTCCTTAATTTAGTGTATGGGTTTCAGCAGATGAGAGGAGTTTTATTTTAGGATAAAACAATGAGATAACTATGAATTAAATCTATAATGTAGTCATCACATTCTTTTCTTAAATTCATGTGTATTGTTAATGCACTTGACTTGATTCAATTACATCTTAAATTCCTGATTGTGAAAGCAAATTAAATGATAAAAGTATAATATACACGTCATATTTACAAAAGTTTTGTAGAGCCATTGACTCTAGAAAGGGCATCTTACCTCTAATTGTGCATTATGAACAATGTGGCCTCTATAAATCATAAGAAATAATCATTAAAATGCTAAAAGAAGATTATGAGTTCAATGAAATGTAGTAGATCTACATTAGGTTATATTAACATTGAAAAAGTATGAGGAGCACAAATCAAGATAAACTATAGCAATTTTTTCCTAGCGTGCTGTGTGACTCCAGCCCCAGGTCCCTTACTATTATCACCAAATCCCTTGCACACCTGAATAATCACATTAGAGAGAAGGGTACCATAGATTCCTCTGAGAATTTTCCTGTTGGAGTAGGTAGAAGACTTCAGCTTAAGAAGAATATTCTTAAGAAGAATTTCAATTTCACACCTCTGCAACTTCCCCCACATTGGCTGGAAAAACTAAGGGTCGTCTGGAGTTTGAGATGTGTCTCCCATTATCAAGGACACACAGCTGCTACCTACAAGGATGTGTTGCTGGCTATTTCTTTTCAGCAGTCTGCCATCAAACATGCCTCAAGGAAAAGTGAAATCTGGCAGCAAACTGTCACCTTCTGGAGTCTGTCTAATGCTATGCTTGGGTTTGTATATAAAGGAAGAAACAGGCACTTTATTGCTTTTCTCAGAAGTGTTGTCTGCCTTTGGTTTATATTTTTTTGTTAGACAGATCTTTCTTTCCATGCTATTCTTCTTGTGAATAAAATTCTGTAATGTAGAGCAATAAATCCTTGCCATTGTTCAAGTTAGGCTGAAATCCTACCTTTCTATTCCCTAAACATATCACTATTGTAAACATCCAATGATAACTACGGTCTGTACTCTCTTATATCTTTATTCATTGTTGTGTGTGTGTATCTTATCTTTCCCACTAGATCAGAGCTCCATGAAGGAAAGGACTGTTATACACTGTGTTGGATCCCACAGTCTCCAATCCCAGCACCTTACATATCCTAGGCACCCAGAAATAGAAGTAGCCCTTTGTTGAATAAATTTATCTGGAGGAACAATGGTTGATAAAAATTTGAACCCCAAATTACAACCACTCTGCCTTAGATCAATGCTCTTCACACCTGTATGTGCACCTCATTTATCTGGGTGTCTTGTTAAAATATAGGCTCTGATTCCAGGAACTACGAGGGACCAAGGGCTCTGTATTTGCAACTCCAGGTCATGCCAATACTCCGGCTCATGGATCTTACTTTGAGCATAATGACCTTAGACATATATAAAATTAATCATGAATAAATAATTCCCAAATAATTTTTTTGCTTTCAATTCTTTTGCAAAACCACACCTAGAGCATACTTCAGCTGATGTGACTCTCACCAGCTTACAGACGTTTAGAAATATTCAATATCCAATTAAAGGTCTTCTATAAATAATAATAGCTAGTGTGGCAGGATAATTCACAGACATGCTAATTTGCATATATTCCGCCTTATTTCTCATTCATTTTTTTCTGAGTAGACAGTCAAGCCCATTTAAATTCTTTGCATTAGAGACTACAAGATTTAGGGGTGGGAGGGCAAGAAATGTTGGAAGACAACCCTTTTTTCTATCTCTTAAAAAATCTGAGTGACTGAAAATATCATATTAGGCATTCTTTGGAAACAGAGGAAAGAAGAATCAGAAAGAGAAAAATATTGTTTTCAGAATTGGGAGAAAAAGGATATCAGTGCATGCCCAAAATTTAAGAAGTAGATTGTCTGGCCTCTAATCCTGGGCTCTTATTCTTTCATTGTGCCTGTGTCATGGATGGTATGGAAACCACACATTTCTGAGGTTAGTTGAACTCAGAAAAAAGATGTTTCGATAGCAATCAGAGTGGGCTGGTGGTCACTATTCCAGTGCTTTTCTACTGCAAAACTACCCCCTCCCACCACCATGGTAAAACCAATCAGCTCTTCACTCATTAAAGATTTTTAAAAGACAAAAGGAAACAGAGTCACAGAAATGATCGCAAATAAAAGTCAATATAGCAAGTAAGGTTTGGAAGTTGGTTTAATATTTAAAATAGATAAGTCGTGGAGGTTATTTATGGTTCAACCAAGTGTGTGAGTTAAATTTCATACTTGATGATACAGCTCTTGAGCAAGGATGAAAGATAAATCAAATCATGTAATCTCCACATTCCCACATTCCCACACACAGAACTTCGCCAGCTCTAAATCTTCCAGTGGCTTCCATCCTCCCTTGGAAAGAAATCCAAATCCCCTTCCATCAACCACAACAGACCATGCTGTACATTCGCACCTATAAGGATGGCAGTCAATAGCCACTTGTGGTAGCTAAGTTCTTGAAATGTGATTGGTGTGAGCTGAGACATGTTATAAGTAAAAAACACATGCTGAGTTTTAAAGATGTAGCGGTCGGGGTAGGGGGAGAAGGAGAGGGAGAGAATATACATGTCTAGGTAATATTTGTATAGTAATTCTGTGCTGAAATAATGTTTTGGATATATTGAGTTAAAATAATTTCACTGGATCTTTATTTTTTTTAATGTAGCTATGAAAAAAATTTAACATGACATGAACACCTTGCTTTCCACTTGCTTTGGATACCAATGTTCCCTAAGAATGCCTTAATTAGACAAATCTGCCTCTCTCGCCTCACATATTGCCCCAGCATCACAGCTCTGGGTTCTCCATACAATAAAGTTTGTGTCTCCAAGCCCAGTTGTGGAGCACCTCTGTTTCCCTCTATCTGGATACTCTTCCCCCAAATAGCTGTGAGACTTCTTCAATCACATCATTCAGCCAAGATTGGTCAGATGTTACCTCTCCCTTACCTCCTTCTCTGAGCCTTCTCCCATATTTCTCATTCCCTGGACCTGGATTACTTTTATCACATGGCATCAGAATACTTGATGTTCACATACTTTTTCACCCCACTAGGACTCAAGGGGTTTTTATGTTTTCTTCACTGACACCCCTCAGATACCAGGAAAGTACCTGTTGTATAGTAGGCATATAATAAGTTTATATGTCCTGATTGAATTACTTATTCAAAGCAAGTGCTTGTAATAGGTTAGTTACTTTCCTGAGAGCTTTGCATACATTTTATATTTAATTCTCACAGTGCATCTATAAGTAAAGACTGTTATAATCCTAATTTTACATATAAAAGAATCAAAGTTTGGAGAAATTAATAAAAATATCATTGTATATCCCAGAGACTTTACATAGACTTTTTGTTTTTGTTTTTGTTTTTTAGTGGTACTGGTGAATGAACATAGGGAGCACTCTGCTGCATCCCCAGCTCTTCAAAGTGGTTTTCAAATTTAAGATGAAATCTTGCTAAATTGCCCAGGCTGACTGCAATCCTACTCCAGTTTCTTTAGTAGCTAGATAATAGTCATATGCTACCAAGCCTAATATTTAGATTCTTTCTTGATGCTGAGAGGTAGCCACTGTTATTGTCTACTTTTATAGGACTGGAAACTGAGTAACTTGCCTAAGGTCACATAGCCAGCAAATGGAAGCTCTGGAAAATAAAGACATGAGTCTATTCCCAGAATGTCCATCCTCTGCCTCTGGGACAAGTTGTCACATTAGTAAATGCATTAAAATAAAGTCAAAATAGATCAAAGATCTAAATATTGAAACAGAAATGCTTCATCTGCTACGGGATAAAGTAGGTAAAACTCTGGAAGACATTGCCATTGCCAAGAATTTTCTGAACAGAATCTCAATGAGACAAGAAATAACATCAAGAATCAATAAATAGGATTATATCAAATTTAAAATCTTCTGCACCAGCAATGAAATAATCAACAGGGTGAAGAGATGGCCTATATATAGAATAGGAAAATTTTGCCAGCTGCTCCTCAGGCAGAGGACTAATATCTTTATATATAAAAATAAATAAAAAATTAGATCACCCCAAATAAAAGATTCAACCAAGAAATGGGAAACTGAAATGAATACACATTCTTGAGAAAAAGTACAAATGGCCAATAAAAACATGGAAAAATGTTCAACCTCTCTGCCCATTAAAGAAATAAAAATTAAAGCATCTTACTCCAGAAAGAAAAGCTATCATCAAGAAATCAAATAATAATAAATGTTGGTGAAGCTACAAGGGAAAAGCAACAGTTCTACTTGTTGGTGGGAATGTAAATCTTTGGCTCTGTCCCCAAATCCAACCACCTCAGTTAATTTGGGAAGCAGAGGACTCACTGTAACTAGCTTAGCCCAGGTTCTCTGAAAATGAACCACGGTATTTGTTGATGACACAAAGACAAACCAGATATGTATTGTCATATACTAAAAAAAAACCCCAAAACCAAAAACAAAACAGAAAAATCACAGTTGTATTAGTCTCTTGTCACTGGGTTAAAATACTTGACATCTGCAACCTAGAAGAGGAAAGGTGTTTTTTTTTCATGTCTTCAGTCTATAATCTGCTAGTTCCAAGGCAGGACAGCATGACGAAGGGCATATTGGAAGAAAAGCTGCTCACCTTAGGTGACCAAGAAACAGAGAGAGAGAAGGAAAGAACTAGGGAGGGAATATGTTAGTTACTTTTCTTGTTGCTGAGACAAAATACTTGAGACCCACAAGTTAAGGGAGGAAAGCTTTATTTAGCTCAATTTTGTAGAGGTTTCAGTCCATAATCAGCTGGCTCCAAAGAGGGATGGCATGGCAGACAGGCACTGCAGAGGAGAAACAGTCCATGGTGGGCAGAAGGTAGAAAGCAAGCAAGGGATGACTACAGCCTTTCTATCCCTTATCTCTTACCCGGGCTACTTAGGGTGGGTAGCACTTACACCCTCAATCCCAGTGCCCTTGATCCTAGCATTGCACCATGAATCAATACTAGCATCACACACTCTAGATCCAGCTACCTCCAAAAAGTCCTACCTATGATTGCATAAGGATTTGGGGGGTACATCTAGACAAAAACCGTAACAGGGAGATAAATCCATCCAACCCATGTCCTCAGTGACTCACCTCCCAACAGCAAGGCTGGTATACTGTTCTATAATCCAATCATTATCAAAAGACATGAGGCTTTGGGGGCTATTTTAGATCCAAACTCTAAAACCAACTAAGAGCAACAACTATGTCATGCAAGCAACAGCAATGAAATCAGCAATAGTAATAGAGTCAAAGATGAACAGAATATTGACATACCATAAGAACCAATAAAAACTACTACTCAGGCAGGGGATTTAGCTCACTGGTGCAGCCACCTGCCTCGTAAGTACAAGGTTCTGAGTACAATCCCCAGTACCAAAAGAACCTACTACTATACCACCCTTAGCAATTGAAAAGACATTTGCAATAATAAAATAGACACAAAGACAAACCAGATACTGATATACAGTAAATATCTACTAAATGCAACAACTATACCACCTTAACAATAGAAAAAATTTCAAAAGTAATATCATAAAGTCAATTAAATATCTAAAGATTAATAAAGCTTCATAGCTATACCAATAAAATGGATGGGATAGGGAAGGGGAAAATGAAAAAAAATCTGAAACACAAAGAAAACAAGAGAAAGAGGAGACAAAGGTAAGATACAGGATCCTATTAAGAGGTAAAAGAAAATTAATATAATTAGATAAAAGTAAAAGAAAAGAACAAACAGGAAAAACAGAAAGCAAAATAATTCAAAAAAGAAAAAAAAGAAAAAAAAAAACCCCTCAAATCCTCCAAAAACCTATAGAAGAGAAATGAGTCCCAAAGATTCCTCCTTGTTTTTGAATGAATGGTTTCTTTACAGGGTCTGCAGTATTGGAATCTACCAGATATTGGAGAGAGACAGTAAGTCACTACTAAGTCCTATTTTTTTCTATACTCGCATTGTGTGTAAATACTGAGTCCTGCCTTGCTTTTCCTGCTGGGTGTGGCAGGTCAGCGATGTCCACCTAAGGCTATACTCACTCCAGCCACTCCCAGTTTCTATGCTCCTCTGTGCACCCTAAGTCACTGCTTTCTCTGCTTACCTTTACAGCCTGTGGGTTTGTGAGGTGCCCCCTCACTCTAGAGACCCCTCTGTGCACCCCAGGCTGTACCAATTACCCAACACACAGGGTTTTCCTGATCACACAGGCAGATGGGGAAAGTAACAAGACCACTGAGTTCCATGCTGGATGTAGGCAGTGTGTGTGTTGGGGTGGTGTGTATAGGGGGTGTCAGTCAATCTGCTGGACTTAATACCAGCACTTTCAGATCCAGCCCTCTGTGAAAACCACACAGGACCAGCCTGGTTTCTTGCTGCAGAGGGAGACCCCTGCTTCCTTCTCAACCTGAGCATAAACTTCTTAGGGTGTGCATGTGTAGCCCAATCCTCTCCAAAACTGTCTCTTGTTGCTGTCTCCCATCCAGTCACTGTGGAATGGTGACTCCGAAAACCCTGAAGCTTAGTTGTTCCGTAGTATAGTCTTAAACAATTAATCCTTTTCCAAAATGGCTCCTGATTAAAATTCTCAAATGTCATCAGTGCTGTCCTTAATTTCTTCTCCAACTCTAGCCTGTCCTGTGGAAGGAGGTGCTTTCAGAGTAAAACCTCATGCTGTTATGCAGATGCAATAACTGTGTGCCTTTTCTTTTCTAAAGCTACCAGTCAGATCCACTGTTCCTCACCAGAGATGGCAGCCCTCTGTGGGCTTCCCTCTGTTAGTGAAGATGTATTCCCCTTCCCAGAAGACAGGTTTAGTGTTCCAGACTGTCTCGTTCTTTGTTTGCATTGTGCTCAGTTTCTCTGTATTTTCTAGTCTTTCTGTCAGAGATCTATTTTTCTCCTTCTCCTTCTCCTTCTCTTCCTTCTCCTTCTCCTCCTTTTCCTCCTCCTCTCCCTCCTTCTTCTTCCCTAAGTTGTTGTTTTTTAAGTGACTTGAAATCAGATCCTTGTATTTTGCTGCCAGTTTTTACTATTTTCCATCTCCCTAAATAGGATTTTAAAAAATAAAATAAAACAACATTCCTTTGTATTGAAAACTTTGGATTCCAAACCCAAGTAGGTTGACTTCTGTCAGCCCCAGCCCCAGATTCTTTCTAATTTTTCTGATTCTTGGCACTCTGTCTGTGATTGTTGGAGTCTAGATGTACCCCCCAAAACGTCATGTGGTCATAGGTGGCTTTTTCAGAGGTGACTGAATCTAGAATGTGTGATGCTGAAACTAAGGGCATGTGATTACTAAACCAGTGCACTGATTTGTTTGGCATGACCCTAATCCTTGTAGTCTGCATAAGATAAAAGGGACAGAAAGACACTTAAAATCTCCTTGTTGCTTTGCTATCGTCAGTCCGCCATGAATTGTTGCCCCTCTGCCATGTGCCACCTTGCCTTGGAGCCAGCCAATTATTGCCTGAAACCTTTACAAACTGTAAGCGAAATAACCCTTTTCTCCTTTAACTGTGGGTGTAGAGCATTTTGTCTCAGCAACTAGAAAGGTAACTGTGGTGGGTTAACTAATGGTGAACTTGTAATGTCCAGCTGAACTGAATCAGCATGGTTCGGGTATGGAAGACCCACCTGAGGATGATGCCAATGGCATAAAAAGAGAACTAAAGGGGAAGATTGTGGGCTGTTGATTTTTCTAGGAGAAGCTTGCTACAGTTGGTTTTCGGGATGCGAACTTGGCTAATCTCATCAGAGGAGGAGTATGAGGCCTCGCTGTTGCTGGGAATGGCTGCTGTTCTTGACAGGGGAGCTCTGGTCTTCACTGTAAGCATCAATTCCTGGCTCCAGTGGAGATCCATCAGCCTGATGGCACAGACCCTTCACCCCACTGGGCCAGGGTTTTGGGTTTCCAACACTGGCCTTTGGGCCTTCCTGGTGCAGATCCTTGATACAGACAAGCATGAGTTATTACTGTGGGCTCTAGGCCTCTGGTTGGACTCATGGAGGACACTTCCTTGGACTCTAGGCCTTCAGTTAGACTAGTGCAGGATATTGCTGTGGGATCCAGGCCCTTGGCTGGATTCTTCAGGTCTCTAGTGTGTGGCCTATCTCTTGCACTCCCCTGCATTTGACTATTTGGGTGACTATTATAAAAGAATCCTATAAATTATGTGTCATATATTAAATCTGTTTCCTTTGCAAACCCTGACTACAACAGTAACTAAAACACTGTCCTTTTTTAGTCTGCTTCTGAGGAATGACAGAAATTTATGTGTAATAAAATGCTTCAATCCATTGTTATCTTGCTTAAAAGTTTTGAATGTGCTTCCCATGGCCCAAAGAATAAAGTCTTCCAAAGTTTGTTTAATGTCAGTTAGTGTCATCCTCAGTTAGGGATAACCTGTTTTTCAAACTTTATTTCCCATCACCACCACCACATCTGACTTTTTCCTGCAAGTAGTTTGCTTTATTCACTATCAGAAAGACATCCTTTGTATCTTCCCACCTTCACACTGTTACTCTTGCATCCTTGGAAGAATGTCCCTATTACAGCCTTTACTAATTCATATCAAACTCTTCTATAAATACTTCCTTGAAAATTTCGGTCTGAAATGGCATCATTCATCTAAGCCATTATGCCAAGTAGTATTTGTGAAATTTACTCATGAAATCACCCTTCGGATTAAATATCTAATGTGATGGTTACAACTACACAAGGATGTTGGTGTCAGCAAATCCAGAACCAAAAGTGAGAGGAGCTAGGAGATTATAGGTACATTAAATGAGACTGTCCAGAAATCTCCTCTTCCAGCAAATGTCTTTCCTCATGATACCTTTCTTCATGATCAACAAATACATCATGCGTCTCGTCTCTTTTCTCAGAATACATGGTATCTCTTCACCAGAGTTGGGTAGCCATCTCACAGTTTCTGTGCATGAAATATCAAATCTCGCGAAATGACGAGTCATAATGCTTAAAATGGAAGAGAAATGAGAGCTGAGATTCGCTGTAAGCTTCTTCGTAGGGAGGAGATTTGGGCAGGACTTCAGAGCCCAGCAGGGTTTACATAACAATACAGCCCAAATCGCACGCGTGCATTCATTTTTTTTCTATAAAATCTTCATTTTATAAAACACTTTTATATTCACATTCCCATGTAATCTTTTTGAAATCCTGACCCTTTAATTGGACAGTTCTCTTGGTGTTAAGATAGCCAGAGTAATCTGTGTGTGTTACCCATTTTAGAGAAAATTATTTTGAATGCTAGCTCCTATTAAGATGAAAATTAAATTCTCAAGAAGTAGGTCATGGGTAAAGGGTGAAGAGGAGAGAAAAATGATTGCGTTGCACTGCGTAATTCAGAGTCCCTTTTCTCTACTTTGTCATTCTAATGAGGCAGCCATCTCTTCCAGACAGTAGGTTTAGGCCATGGAATGGACTCTAACTGTGCTAATTGTATATTAAACTAGTGTTCGATTAGCAAAGTGATGAGCCAACAATCAGAAGCAGGCCCTTTCCACTCTTACCGACACAAACTTGTCACTGAATGGAAATATCAGGAAAGGGGATATTTCAGTTTCACAATTTATGTTTTTGAAAAAGACTTCAAAAAGTGATTGCAGAAGTTAAGTATCCTTTCTAAAACTTGAGGAGTCTCATACTCGTCTGGTAATAGTTACATCCCATTTCTTAGGTGAATTAAAATACTAGCTACAGGTTTTTAAACTTTACAGCCACAAGATAGTGCTAAGAGAAATATGTATACATCCTTATAACTTTATTTTCCACATGGAGATGCTTAAAGAAGGTCCGTACTGTCCTTGCCATTCCGTCTTATCCACAGGCCCTAGGCACTCTCCTCCCCCACTCTCTGGGGCTGTTCTTGCTGACATAGCTATTGCATGGCTAGCATTAGGACTGGTTTTTACAGTGCAGAGTGGAAGATGAATTTTCTACTCTATTTTCCAGCATGATGTGAACAAAAAGGACAGTCAAGTCCATCGGAGAGTGTCCAAATGCAAAATCTATACATACAGCCAGGAACTTAGCCTCAGTTGGGTAACGAAACCATCAAGGTAACCAGGATGGACAAGGACACAGACAGAGTCTGCTGTGCAGATGGCCTGAGCTGGTTTGCAGGCTGGAGCAGGGCAGCAGCACAGCATCCAGCATCAAGAGTCAGCACAGATACTGACTGACACAGGTGATGCTTTCCTTAGCCAGGCTGGAAGTGATGCCTTGGACGCCACTGAGTGCTTCTCTGTATCGACTGTTGGGAAATTGCCATAAAAAAGTTGATTCTTGGTCATAGGAGAAACGAACAAGAGAGAAAACAAATGAGAGAGTACACCGTCCACGAGGATGAGTCATGGTGACCAGTCTGTGCAGAGAGAAAAATACTCTTATTATCCGCTGGCTGGGGTGTGGTTACACAGCCAGGCTAGACCTACATTCAGGTAGGGTTAGAGTGCAGGCCCATCTGCTCTGAGGAAACCAGCAATGTGGCCAGTCTTCAGTCACTTCCTTCTGGGGTTTTCCAACCAGTTAATGAATTTTTTCAGAGCCGAGCCAAGAATTTGGTTCCAATGGGAACTTTAAAGATCACACTACGTAGAACACTGAGCAGTAATTTACTAAATAGGACATCAGTGCCTTGTAATAGTTAATGAAGCTTCTCAAGGGCCTTGCCTGCTGATAAGATTGCCTGTCCTTTCTTACAAATAATGTATTCATATTATGATGCAACAGGGACACCAAAGCCATGCTATTGTCACCCGATAGCAGATACACTTCATTATCAGCACTGCTTTAAGGTATTTGGAAGATGAAATGCTTGAGAAATATTGGATGCTTTTTAAGATTACTATAAGCAATGCATTTATATCATCTCAACAGTATTAGAATTTTTATTACAAGAAAAAATAAACCATTTGCAAAGAGTACTATAGAAATTTAGAAAAAAAATTATTATTCTATTCTCATGCTACAGATGCCCGAAAAATACTCTTTAAGGGCAAACTATTGATTTTTTTTATAAATTTCATTTTCCAGGACTCCAGGGAGTTGTTTTCCTTTCAAGAAAAATGTCAACGCTTTCATTTCCTTTCTTGGTAGTGAACACACACTGTGTGCAAAGACCTGTACTCAGAAGTCACTTTTCCCTCCCTAAAAGCAAATAAATAGACACAGATGAGAAAGGCAAAAATGAGTAGCATGTAGAAATAACCAGGACATAACTAAGTCACTGTACTTTCAGGGCATCAAGGCATAAAAACCAGTCTTGGCCTTATTGTTGCAAAGGATGTGGCACTTAAATGATGCATACATTTTACTTTGTACCTCTGAAATGTTAACCGAAAAAAAATATATAAGCTATCCCATCACTATGAACATCTGACATCAAGATTATTGTTAAGCTAGCTGAGTGTGATGGTGAATGCTTATAATCCCAGCATCCCGGAAGGCTGAAGCAGGAGGATGGCAAGTTTGAGCTCAGCCTGGGCAATTTAATGACTTAGGAAGACCCTTTCTCAAGATAGAAAAGGGCTGGGGATATAGCTTAGTGTAAAGGACCTAGGTTCAATCTACACACACACACACACACACACACACACACACACACACAGGATAACTATAAAGCTGACCTTAGGATTACTGTACAATCTGTCCCCTAGGACAGGTGTGCCCTCACCCATCATTCTTTTGTGTCTTTACTTTGTGGTTTTTGAAGAAACCATCCATTTACTCTGCCCTCAAATGACCTCCCTCCCAATTGTGGCCCTGTCCTTCACTCCTGCAACAGTGTGGGTGGCTGTTCACCGTACACTGATTTTATAAGAATGGAATTGTTATTTGCTGAGATTCGGGTGCATGGAGGTTAACTTCATTCAATATCTCAGGACCTCATTCTTAAGAGATCCCTTCAGTTTCTTAACTGACATTGGATTTCTGGGCAGGAGGCAAGACCCGAGACACAGGGATCGACCTGAGAAGTTCTGCCTCTTGTCAGGTGGCCACCTAGTGTTTCCACCCTTCTTCCCACCACACATTTCTGAAATAAGTAAAACGTGCTTGTAAACGAGGTTGTGTGTGTTCAAATAGCAACATGACATTGCGGATGCTTTTGAGCTGAAATTGGATGATCACTTATCACATACCAAAATACTTTCAAGGCTATTAGATGAGGGATCACCTCAGGTCACTCCAGCCTCTAAATGAATGAATTGAAAATTAATATGCTTTAACTGGTCAGATAATTATTCTTCCTTTCGGATGTCTAAGGCCATATGCGGACTTTCTGATTTCTTAGGTTGAATTATTTCCTACATCTTTAGGAAGAATTGTTTTTGTGTGTGTGTGGTACCGGGGATTGAACTTGAGACTTTGCACTTTCGAAGCAGGCGGTGGAACCACTGACCTAAATCCCCAGCCAAGGAAGAATTCTTAATATAAATAAATTCCAGCAGGGACCAGTTCCTCATAGGTCTTCCAGAAATGCTCAGACACATCAGGACTCTAGCAGAGAATGCAGCTTGGACCCAAACTGCCCTGTACACAATATATCAAATCCCAGGAATAAAGAGAGAAGACTACATAAGCTAAGAATATGAGTATGTACAGGAGGAAAGACAAAGCAGAACAACAGACAAAAGAAGTCGGATTTTGAGAAATTGGCTGAAGACACATAGTGATGTTGAGACTCAGAAAGGCTGAATGGTCAGAGTTTAATAACTGGAAAAGGACCAGCAGTGGAGATGAGAAAGACCAATATTCAGGGTAGAATGCTGGCATGGTGAATGGTTCATGTGGAGGATGCTGCAGATGGGGCTGACTGCAAATATTACTTTCCTAGAAAAAATTTCTAGGGCTTGGCTGTGTTACATCTTGTCCATCCCTGATTCAGTAAGTGGTAGGTTTTGTTATGGAAAGTACTCTGTCTTATAATGTTTAAATGGTAAAACAGTATACATAATGCAAATAGATGGGTATAATTAATCTCATGTGGCACATGAAGAGGAAAAAGATGCCAGCACAAATCACCACCGTGGAGTCTTGATGTTTTGCCGCCCTTGGAATCAGTGCCACAGATTTTCTTAAAGGTGAAACCATATTATAATGAAATCCTTCTGCTAGGTTTGTAACTAAGTCCTCTTGGATGCCGTCCATTCAGACTGCATGATACTGAGTTGCACATAAGAAGTAGTCTTCTGAGAATACAGTATATTTTAATGATGTCCATCAATTTTTCTAAAGTCCATTCAGATGAGTGAATATATAGCCATGCATTTGACTTTATTTCTTTTTCTAGTACCTGCCGAAACTTGACATATTAAAACTTTAAATAGCACTGGTGTTCTTTTGATTTTTAGAATAGCTTTATGGAGTTGAGATAAGCAATTGACTATAGGCCAGTGCTGAAATGTGTTCAGTTATTTAGGCTGTACTACTAATTATCATCAAAACAGCTTACACTTGTTGAATGCTCACAACATGTGTGGTAGTTTTCTGAATGTTGCATGTACATCACCTTTATAATTATAAATATATACCTTAAATATAAATTAAATCTTCCAAAAGGATGTACAATTATGTATTGATGGTGAAATAGAAATTTCAGGCCAAGCTTTTACGACTCGGGACTCAAATTCTTGACTGCTACTTGATGTTGCTACTTTGCCATAGTAAAATCAGAGTGAGTATCTCTTAGCTTATTTGTGGAATTAGGTCCCACTACTGAGAAAAGAAAACAGAGCAGTTCAAAATCTGCTGGGCTCAACTGACATGTGTTCCTTGAACATACAGAATGTGTTCAGCAATGCCAAGCAGAAGAGAAAGAGGATCTCTAATATGTTTATAATTTTAACTTGGAAGAAAAATAGAGAACTCAGACAAAATAATAGCAAACAGAAGAATGAATGGAATTATTTGTGGAAGGAAAAGTATACGATGCAGACTCCAAATGCCTGAGGTGAGAGGTCACTAAGGAATGAAGTGACCAGCAGATTTAGAGTAGAAGAAACATGATCTGGGTGAGTAAGAAAGAAGAGAACATCTTTCTTTTGTGTTCTTTGTCTAAATACAGGTACTATACACTTGGACATATGCATGAGTCACATTCTAAAAGGTGAACTATATGTGTAAACTATATGAAATATACATATGGCCTGAAAATAATTATAAAGTGAATGCAATATAATTCCCACGTAGTTCAAGGAATGGAACGTAACTGGTTCTCAGAATCTGTCCACGTGTTCTTCCCAATACAAATTCCCACGAAGCATATTTGATTAACTTTAATTATATATGAAAAAGAATCTACAAACAAGAGCCTGACAAGTGTAGTCCTGGAAGCTTATTGTTCTGCACTAGAAATGACTTTAGGTACAGACAAAGTAAAATTGTAATTGCATCTCGTAAAACAGAAAGCCTCGCCAATCATCAAATTTGTCTTCAGTTAAACAATTCTGTATATGTCTCACAACAGAAAAACTGATCAACAGGAAATTTCTTGAGCAACTTTCCAGCTGTTTCTTATTGAGACATCCTTTTGCTATCCTGACAAATAGCATAGAGTTAAGATAATAGTAAGCACGTAACACAAAGCCAGCTCTGCTCATCTTGACAGGAATCCTCACATTCAGCAGCAGATCCCAAGGCTACATAATCTGGATGAACACAACTGAACAAAGTTTAAACCTGTTCCATTCTTTTTTTTATTAATTATATTGGTACATTTAAGGTATACAATATAATGACATTCATCATTGGAGATTTTCACCTTTTCCCCCATTCCCCTTCCTTCCTTTCAAGCCCTCCACTTCTCCCTATCTACAAAGACTTTGTTTCCAGTTTTTCTTTTTCTCATATTGTTCCATTCTAATCCAGTCCTGGTTGAAGCTCATTAGGTGTAAGGAATGGAATAGTCATATTTCCTGAAACACAGAGCAACAAGAAAAACCTAATTAGAGAGCAAAGGGCAGAAGTTGAGCAGCTCTAATAAATATGATGTGCTGAATGCATTATCTACTTGGTAGAAAACAAATTATGGACTAATCCAGTATTTAGACAGTCTAATTTATGACAATTTATTTAAAGAAACTATTTAACCCAGCATTTTGAGATCATAAAGCACATTTAAACAAATGCAAGCATGATTTTACAGAAAACTTGGGGATTTTCTGGAATATTTTGACACCATACAAATGTGTTTTAAAGATGAATTACTTTTTAAATACTATGGTAATAGCTTGATTTTACCAAATTATTGGGAAGATACCTTTTCATATTTTTTCTGAAATAAATAGGTGGTTGGTCTATGGAATTCTTGTTGTATGGAATTCTTGTTGAGAAATTCAAAGCTCCAACCCTGCCATGCCCCACCTCCAATTCTTCTTGTAATTTGGGCTTCAGCCATGGTGGTGAGCTTTTCGATATTCTGAAAGTCTACTTCCAGCCTCAGGGTCTTAGCATTGGCTCTTTGCCTTTGTCTAAAATGCTCATCCAAGGTTGTTGTGTGGCTGACTCCTTCTCATGGTTCAGTGACATGGTCTCTCTGGAGACATCTTCTCGGGCCCCTTTCTAGTCAAGGTTGTTCAGACACTCTCCTGTAATCTTAATCTGATTTTCTTTCAGCACTTAAAACTATCTGAAATTAACTAAATTGTCCATTTATGATGTGTTCCCCCAGTTCAGTTGTGCATTCCACGAAGAAGCGTTCTCATCTATCTGTCTCCACTACTTTTGCTCAACATTACCAACAACAGAACCAATCAGACGGTAGGTGCCCACTGTGTTGATATAAATATGAACACATGAGTGAATCAGTGGAGAGAAGTAAATCTCAGTTCTAGAATCCTTGTCATTCTGAAAAATAATTCAATTTCTCAAGATGTATTTTAGAAGTTGCATGTTCTTAATTTACATGGGAAAAAGTATTTAATAGTGATAGTATCATAAGCAGTATTTTTCTGTGTGTATGTAATTACAAGTGCTTTTCTCTGAAGAATTAAGAAGAATATTGCAGACACATATCATATGTTTCTTGTCAATAAGAAAGTATAGATCTGGAATGATCGATATACTTGTTCAAGCCAGCGCAATCAGATATAATATCAAAACTAGAATTGAATAATTTGTTTTTTGAACCATGGACTTACGTTCCCACAGTTTTCTTCTAGCTGTACCTACATAAAACCAATGATAAATGAAGAACTAGTCACATGATATTTCAATGGTTTTCAAAATGAACAATTATTTGCCTTGAGTTTTAAGTGTTTTAAAGTGCATACTTATTCTTCTATATTTTAGAATCAAAATGAACATTCTTTTGCCTGTTATTACAATACATGCAAATTAAATATTTAACAATTTTTGTCAACTTACATTATTAAAATTATTTTCAATGACTAAAAGGTAGTCAACTATCCACATTAAAGTATAGAAATAAACAGTTCGTTACTTATAAAATTGCTATAAATTAAGGCATTCACTTGATATGTAAACCTCCTTGGCTATATTATATAATATATAAATTTTCCATCATTATATTAAGTCTTCCTAGTGATACTGGGGAGTCAGATGAAGTGGTACTTCCCAACTTACTAAATCCAAATCTGCATGCTTATTCTGAATCTGAATGTTAGTTTATTTCTTCCTTCAGATCTCCTGCAATGTGTAATTGTGGAACTGCTCTGTAGTCAGCATTCTACCAGTCATCACAGGAAAGCTCTAGAATGTGTATTCCATATACAAGGGCATGCCAGTCAACCAAAACAATTGGCATTTGTATTGTCTTCACAACGGTCAAATAAAAATCATTGCACACTTAATAACTTTAATGTATTTTTATTTTTTAATGTTTATTATTACATGTTTATAGTGCATAATAATTACATTCTTTGTGAGGAGTTGGTAAATATACATAACATCTTAATTCATTTTTTGTTCAGTAATACACATTAGATTCATTTTGTAAATCTGTCCCCTTTTTTGCCCAACATGACTTGATGTTTGCAAATTTTCTCCAGTATAGTTATTCCCTCTTCCACCACCACCAGATGCTTTTAGTTCTAGTCAAGGTCTGTAACTCATCTTGCCTTAGGGAAACATAATTTTGGAAAAAGTCCAAGTTTGGGTCATGTTAGTATACTTCATGGTTTAAAATATGGTTACATGCAACTGACTTGAATACTTAACTCCATGCAGCTTCTAACAAATTAGCATAAATATTCAGCAACTCGGAATTTGTTATCATTATCACGAGCAATAATTTAAATATGTAAATCAATTATGCACTTGTAGATATAGCTAATGACTTCTTCTATTTCAGTTGATAATTAGATTCCATCACATACATTTTCAAAAAGTACATCAAACAATCTTTAAATTTCATGAAACTAGTCTTTCTCAAAATTTTTATTGTAATAATGTAGAAAGAATAAGCCAAGATAAAACTATACACACAGTAAAAAGATCAGTGATTGCTAGAAGAGAGAGAGGTAAATAATCAGAGAACTTTATAAAGCAATGAAATTACTCTGTATGGCTCTATAATGGTATACAGACATCATTATGCATTTTCTAAACCCATTGACTATAGAGTACCAAGAATGAACCCTAATGCTCAGCTCATGGCAGCCAGGAAGCAGAGGTGGGAGGAGAAGGATGGAGAGAAAGAGTCTGAGGGACCAGGAGGAGTCCTCAAAGTTGCCCTCCCATAATTCACTTCTTCATGTTTCAGTCACACTCCAATAATGCTATTAAATTATGATCTTATGCATGGATTAATATAATTTATGAAATTAGAGCTTGCATGAATTTCCTAAAAGGCAATCAACTGTAACTAAGTCTTTAGCATGTAAGTTTTGAGGGACATTTCAAATCCAAAACATAAAAGGAATGTGGCAACCCTCTGCACTTTTTGCTTAATATTTCTGTGTACCTAAAAATGTGCTAAAATTCTGTTTAAAAAGATTAATCTTACACTTAAGGAAAATTATTAATGTTTAAGTGTATACCTGTTAATCTAAATAATAATGTAAATAGTTTTATAAAATAGTTGCATTACACATTATTAAATATTCTTTGACAATCTTGTATTCATTTTTATATGACATACCAAGGCATCTTATTATATAACTAATTTATTGAACTATTCTTTTATTTTGGAACATATATATTATTTCATGGTTTTCTATTTATTTATGTTTTGCTGTCATAAACCTGAAAATATTTTTCACAAATATATCCTTTATCACATTCACAATGGATTACATTACATTACTTAAAATGAGATATAAAACATGTAATTAAATAATTTATTCAACTTAGATGTAAAATTAGAGGAGTTATCATATTGTAACCATGATCTCATCAGAGAGCAAAACTATTAGCTAATAATAACAATAACACTAGCAATTATTATTATTGTTGTTGTTATTATCATTTATTGAGCTCTTCTCAATAAAAAGGGACAGATTTACTCTCTGCACAGCACTTTAAAAACAAAACCTTGGTTGTGAGTCACGGGGAACATGCCAAATCAGCCTGCACCCTCGCAAGAATCCACTGGACACCCCCCTCCCCCGCTCCTCTGTACAGCCAACTGGTTCCACTCTACAAAGACGCACAGGACACTGGACCACAAGACCACTGTACTGAGTCCCACCACCCCTGGCCCAGAGGTAGGGGCTTCTGAGCCACCATCCCACTGCTCCTGGTCCAGAGAAAGGGGCTTCCCAGCCACCATTCCTCCCGCTGCTCCCAGCCCACAGGAAAGGGCTTTTGGGCCACCATCCCTACCGCTGCTCCTGGCCCCTGTCCCACCTCCCCCAGCTCAGAGGAGGTAATACATGCAGGCACCAACAGCCGCCCCCCAGTCAAAATGAGAAAACACATAAATAAGTCTCAAAACCAGACTTCCAGATCACCTACAGAAACAGATGGAACACTCTGATACTCAACCATCTGGACCCACTGAACTGGCAACAAAAGGGGATCTGGAAAAAATGAAATCAAAAGTAATTTCTAAGATAACAGGAGAAATTGTACTCCTAGTACAAGACATGATTAATAAATCTAGAGAGGACCTGAGGAACATGATGGAATCCCAACATAGGAAACAAATGGAATCCATAAAACAGATGCAAATAGATTTCCAGGA
>NW_004624823.1:3221596-3389574 GCF_000247695.1 Heterocephalus glaber | reverse complement strand
AATAGGGAGGGATGGAGGGGTTGAAGGGAGGGCAGGGGAAGGGGGGAAAATAAGAACCAAGAAAGATTATGTAAAGGTGCAAATTTCCAATGATAAATGTCGTTATATTGTATACATAAAATGAACCAATAAAATAAAATTTTAAAAAAATGCTGATGAAGATGTGGAGAAAGGGGAATCCTCATACAGTTTTGGTGGGAATTTAAATTAGTACCTTCACTAAAGAGAAAAATGTATGGAGGACCGTATGGAGGTTTTTCAAGAAAATAAAATGAGAATTATCATACGATCCAGCTCTCCCACTTCTGGGTGTATATTCAAAGAAGTGACATCAGTATTTGAAAGAGATACTTGCACATGTACGTTTGTTGCTGCACTATTCTCCATAGCCAAGGTATAGAATCAAGCCAGAACCCTATCAAGGGACAAATAAAGAAAATGGAGTGTGTATGCATACAACAGAATTTTATTTGGCCACAAGAAAAGTATGCCATCCTATCATTTATAGCAAAATAGACCCATATCTCTCACCATGCACTAAACTAAAATTGCAATGGATAATAGGTCTAAATATTAAAATAGAACACTTAATCTGCTGGAAGGTAGAATAGATAAAACTCTTGAAAACATAGGTACAGGCACAGACTTTATGAACAAAACCTTAGTTGCACAGGAAATATTATAAAGAATCAACAAACGGAATCACATCAAATTCAAAAGTACTGAAAGAGTGAAGAGACAAACGACAGAATAGGAAAAAGTGTTTGCAGCTACTCCTCAAACAGAGGACTAATATCAAGAATATATAAAGAATTCAAAAAAATGAAACCCCCTCCTCAAATTTAGAGACCTAATTTTAAAATGGGCATATGAAATGAATATAGTTGAAGAAGTACAAATGGACAATAAATACATAAAAAATGCTCGCCATCACTGGCCGTTCAAGAAATGTAAATTAAAACAACACTGAGATTCTATCTCACTCCAGAAAAAGATGGCTGTTATCAAGAAATCAACCAATAACGAACACTGGTGAGGCTGTGGAGGAAAAGGTAAATTGGTACTACCACTATGGAAATCATTATGCAGATTACCTCAAAAAAAATAAAAAGGTTCCATTTGACCCAGTTATTCTCCTCCTGGCTCTCTTCCTGAAAGAGTTAAAGACATCATATTACAGTGATACATGCATAGCCATGTTTGTAGAAGCCCCGTTCATAACAGCTGAATCTTGGAAACAGCCTATATCCCCATGAACAGATGAATGGATAAAGAAAATGTGGTACTTATATACAATGGAGCAGCACCCTGTCATAAAGAAGGAAAAATTAGGCATTTTTAGGTGAATGGATGTACTTCGAGATCACAACCGGTAGTGAGACAAATTAGACACACAAGTTTAAGTATTGCACTATTTCACTTGCATGAGAAATACAAAGTGTAAATAAGGAGCAGAATGGGGGAAAGATATTAGGAAGTTGAAAGAACTTATTCATAGGGAAAGGAGGAGAAGAGATGGGGAGATGGAGGAAAGAAAGGGAAAAACAACTTAAAGGAAAAAAGAACTAAAAGAAAATAATGGAAATAAAGCTTTTGTAAACATGGAGAGGAAGAAGGGTTGGAGTGAGGGGAGGGGAAGGGGAAAAAAGAATTAAGATGTTCGATGTACATGTACACATCTCCCATGATGACTGTAATCATTACGTAATGCAAACATGGACGAAGAAAATACAAAGAAAACAAACCAGATGAAACTGGAGGATATTGTTAAGAGAAATAAGTTAGATACAGACAAATACCACATGTTCTCTCATATGCTGAGATGGAAAATGTTGATCATAATGGACAGTGGTGATCGTGGGGATGTGGGGTGTGGTAGGAGACTAGATGATGGGTCCCCAAACACAGTTAGATAGAAATAAGTAGTTCTAGGGTCCTACAGGACCTGAGGTGCTTATAGTTCACAATAACCGATTGTACATTTTGTGACTAGAAGAAAAGACCTCAAAGTCTTCAAATACAAAGAAATGATAAGGAGACGGAAAAATCAATTACTCTGACTTTATCAGTACATATTATATATTTATACTGAAATATGCTGCACTCTATAAATATGTACAGTTATTACATGTAAAATTTTTTTAAATGTTTAAGGTGGAAATATTAACTGTTTTGATTTGATCACTCCACACTCTACATGCATAGTGTTTATCAAACTGTCACTCTGTACCCCATACAACTGTACAATTAAACATAATGGATACAAATACAATGTTTTTCATGATTTGGGATTGTCAATCATTTACAGCCTTGTGGTTGTCTTGCTTTACCTCTTGAAGCAAGGTATACTGAGAGTTTTATTCTGGGAAGCTTAGAGGCTTCTGATTTTACAGAACCTTTGAATATCAGTGCTGGCAGAGAGGCTTGATAAATTAACCAACCTAAGGGAGTCAGGGAGTCTTAACCCAAAATCCACAACTCAGTCTGGATGCAGGTTATGAACTAATGCAATGGGCCCATAGAACTCACCCACTCTTCGAGTGTCCATGATCAAAAACTAGGTGAGAACCACCAATATATTAGGCTGTTAAATTTATTCAATGAGGATCTGATGAGTACTTCTGTATGCCAGATTCTCTGGGTAAACATTAGTGAGAAAGCAAAAGTAACACCTTTATCCTTTTTTAAAGTGCCTAACATGTAGAAGAAAAGGAACATAGTTAAACAAGCAACTATAATAAAGTTTGGTTGTCCTGTGACAGAAAAGCACAGGGGTGGGGAAACTTGTAACCTCCATACCTCTCTTGGCCAGGTAGGTGTGGGGTGAGATACTGTCAGAACGGAATATCAGGAGGAGAACGTTAAGTTACTATCTGGCAAGTGAGTAGTAATAGGCCAGTTGAAGAGGTGATTATTCCCACAAAGGACCACAGAATACACACAGCACATTCATTTATCATAGTGAGAAACTGAGACCTAAAGACCCAGTTAAGTTTTCTTTAGCGATTTCAGTAGAGCGGTTACTGCAGAAAAGGTTGATATATGAATATGAAGTAGTTAACAAAAAATGAAAACAAGACTCCTCTGTTGCAGAACATCAATAATAGTCATTTTCCCCTCCCTTGGGGTTTATCCATCCATACTGGACCCTGGAAAAGCTCTATTTCAGCTTCATGAGTGGAATCAATTCATCAGACCAATGATGCCGATTTTTCCATAGATTGTGGCTTTGGCAGACATGGTTGGATTCTGGTCTTTTGGGATGGTTCTTGCCCCTACCTGCAATCTTTCCCCGTACTCATTGTAAGTTTGACCAAGGGCTATTGAACTCATTAAGGCCCCAAATATCTTATCCTTTCTCTTTAAGTTCGAACACTGAGAAACATTTTTATAATCCCGTGTTCTAAAGGATTTCTGGGGTGATGGTTCTTGCTCATGATTTATGACACATTTTCAGATCAGATCTTTTCAGCCTTGCTTTTTAAAAATGCAGTCATTGAAATATTCACTCTTTACCCCTTCCTTCTCCTCATGACACATACTCATTACATGATTATATTACTCTAAAACTCTGAGGCACTCATTTTAAGGAAAAGAATATTAATAATAACTATAATTGCATGTTAAATAAAACTTTTTTCTGTCATCTCTTAGATATTTGGGTTTCAAAGGTCCAAAGATTATGAAGAATGTTCTAGATACCTACATCCAAGACGTGCTGTTGGTCAAAACTTTAATAAAGCTGCTCTGAGTAATTTATCCCAAATGGGAAAACTTCAAGAGTCAAAGGGGCTATCACTAGTGCTTATTCTGTAGACCTTTGAGTTGCAACCAGGCTGCCATATGAACAACCTGGATTATGACTGGAATTTTAGTTTTCACTTACAACCAGAGAGTATTAAGTTACTACCCAAATGCCAGCCGCTTGTGCTTCCGGGTGGTCTCAAATACAGATTTAACCCTTGAAGATTTCTGGAAGGAACATTACAACATCCTTTCCTGTGTGAGGTTAATTGAGAGGCAATGCCTCTCTAAGGACACAGATCTGCCTATATTCAGGAGACTTGAAGGCTCTGTAGAGGAGCCTGAGCCTTCAATTGACCAACTTGAGTTACAACCAGTCCTCATGAATGATTTGAGTTTGTAAGTCAAGGGCCCACTGTGCTAAGTCAATAGGTGCAAAATATAATCTATGGTCAGTTTACCCTTAAACTCAGTATACACCTCTAACCAAAATGAAAGAGAAAGATAAGAATGTTGTTAACCCCCTAAAGCTAATGAGGGGAATCCAAGAGTAATTAGGAAATTATTTTTTCTTGCCAGCTGGCTGATTACTGAAAAAAAACCAACTATAGTTGAAATGTACCCCCCCCAATATATGTTCACATCCTAATTCCCAGAACTGGTAAATATTACTTATTTGGAAGAAAGGTCTTTGAATATATAATTAACCACTTAACAGTTTACCCCCAGCATCACATTTGATTACATACTGATGACCCCAAGTGTGGGTCAGGCATCTATCGAACGTTTTAAGATGTATCCTACACAAAAATAAACTTGTTAAAATTGTTTTTATATTTCATGTTATATTATCTTTTAAAAATTAACAAAAATATGCAATTTTTGGTCACCCTGTGTTTAAATCATTGGACTGGTAAGTGATTAAGGACCTGGAAGTGAGATCATTCTGGATCACTCAGGTTCTAAATCTATCCCCATAAGAGAGAAAAGAAGACATAGTGAAAACCCATTTCATAAAAAAAAAAAATTTAAAAAGACAAATAATTCCCCTGGCTTTACTGCTAGTTAGCAGAAATACTAAGGAAATGTGAACTGGCAGAAAGCAGGACCGGAGATTTTGATGAGAAATTAAAACTTCCATTTCTTTCCTTACTTTTTATGTAAAAAAATTGTATTTATATACAAGCATACAGAGAATGGTATAATAAACTTTGTTTCAGCAATTATCAACAATGTGCTCCCCTTCCTTTATTCATGGGTGTATTCCTATTACCTATTGTCTTGATCTTCTCTCATCCTCTTTTATCTTTTCCTGATCAACACAGCCTGGAGGACTGCTGGTCCTCTGGACTTCTACTAAGCTTCAGTAGAGCCAAAAGCCCAAACCTGGAGCCTCCAGACAGGGTACTTCTCCCTGGTTCTCTCCAGAGGTCCCCAGGCATGCTATCACTGACTAATCAGGCTCCAAAAAAATAGAAAGAAATCTGGGAAATCAAGAGACAGTTCAGAAGACAGACAAAGACAGATTGAGAAGCAGGCTGCCTGGACCAACAGAGAGGGTTAAAGGCAACATGGATGAAGGGCTGCCAAACATGCAGCAGCTGCTGAAAGACCTAGGAGAAATTTTATATTCCAGGCACCAGCATAGATCAGAATAGGCAGTACAGTGACAAGAATCCAGAACTAAAAGTCAGGAGTGGGTGTTCATCCCAGATCTACTCTTAATTTGCAATGCAACCTAGGTCAAATTGCTTCATCTTTTGGGTCTCCAGGGTCTCCTTTTGCAAAAATCAGCAGTAAAAATTGACAAGTTAATTCCAAAATTCATCTAGAACAATGTCTTTCTACCTTTTGTCATCACCATCACTGTTATTAATATTATCATCACCCCTAGGAACCCTTTAATATTTTTCTAATTACCCCCAGTGAAATATTAATACCACACATATACAGTACAATATATCTGTTGGTGCATATGCCTGAAAATAAGATTTTTCAACTCCCCAAAAACTAATTTTCACTCTTGTAACTGTGGTATCACCCTATTGTTGAAAATGCATGCTCTAGCATATAAAAGGTAGAAATTAGCTTTGAAACACAGAACATGAAAAATTATAAAAGATCATTTTCCCAATCTAACATTAAAGTGGCTAAAACTTAAATTAATTAAGGAATGTGTTGATACAGTAACAGACAATGGAACAGAATAGCATTTTAAAATAGATTCAAACACACATACGGAATATTAAGGAATTTATTACAATCATCTTAGCATTTCAGAATGAGTGAATAAAAGAGGAACTATTCAAAAAGTACTTTGGGAGAAATATATTCATTTGGAAAAAATTATTAAAACCATGTACCATGTGCATAAATAAACTGTAGATAAATTAAAGAGTTAAATGTATAAAGATATGAATAAGTCGAATTCAGGAAGTATGTGTTCTATGCTTTTATTTGTTTTTCTATGCAGAGATAATGCTTTTATATGTTTTTATGGTTTGGGTTTTTTGGTACCGGGGGATCGAACTCAGGTCCTTGTGCTTGCAGGGCAGGCGGTGGAACCACTGAGCTAAATCCCCGGCCCGCTTTTTTATGTTTTTATTCTTTCATGGGACTTCTTGCTTGTTTCATTTTACAGTCGTCATTTAAGAGTACATCTGATAGTCTCAGAATGTTCTATCATTTTTCATTCTCTGGAAGCTTTTCTTCTATGTGCTTCCTCTTTCATGGAGGTTTCTTTCTCCTTGTGGTTTGTAATTATTTAGAATGAGCATGTCTTTTGCAGGTTTGCATCCAGATTATGGAAACAGACCTATGAAGGTTTTTATTTTTCCATCTGTGTTGTCTGGATCTCCAGGGACCCTGGATTCATATCTGTGTTAATTAATTCTTGTCTGCAGGTCCCACACCACATGGATAGTGTAAATTTGCATCCCATAAACCCTCTTAGCAAAAAGGTTTTAATTTCTCCCAGTAGACCTTTTCCTCTGCACTGAAGGCCTATAGAACCCAGTGAAGTTCTTCCCCTTCCCTTGCGGAAGATCTTCAAGGATTTTGACCTCATAAAAAGCTCTCAGCTCCAGGTACCTGCCTCCCACAGTGTGTCCCCTAAGTGCCACATGGAAGTTTCCACCACCAACTTGTGATGGCTACGAAGACAGGCTGATCATCACCCTCCCGGCATAACACTGTTCTTTGACTCACTTCCACCACTGGCGCATCCCCACTTCTAGTCCCAAGCAGCGGAGAAAGAAAGGTCTCCACAGGACAGGACCATGATAGGGAGCAGAGAAGGAGAAGAAATGGAGGGTAAAAGATGAACCATGGTGAATTTACTCTTTTATCAATTTTTGAGAGAGGACCCAATGTTGTTATGATACTTACAAGGGGAATTAGATGGATGTAATATTGTCTAAATGTTTGTTTTTTCTTATAATTCATACTGAAATTCCAACCTCCAAGGTGATGCTATTCAGATGTGGGATCTTTGGAAGTCCATTGGGTCATGAAGGTATAGTCTTCATGTTTGAGTTTAGTTCTCTTATTAAAAAAGACCCTAGAGAGACAGAGAGCTCCTTCCACAGTGTGAGAATGCAACAGGAAGTTAGTTGTCATTTATCAGGCAGAAAGTAGGACTTCATCACTCACATATTGTGGAACTTCCTAGCTCCAAAAGTGAGAGAAATGAATTATTTTGTTTATAAACTACCCAGTAATGATATTTTATTAAGCAGTATGAATGGACTAAGACTTGGGGCATAGTTGGAGAAAATTGAAATATGTTATCGCATGATAACACAATTATTTTAAAAGATTTCAGAACTCTTAATTAAAGTGAGTATCTACTGATAAGTGTAAAAACAAATCATGCAGCAATATGTACAATACAATATACTTAAACAAAAATTTAAAGTGTGAAATGTTCCAATTTACCTATTTACCTAATTGGAGCATAACATATCACTCGGCAGCTCTGTGAACGTGGGCAAGTTGTTTAGCCTCTGTTTCTTGAGTTCCCTAATCTCAAAAATAAAAATGGGACAATCATGGTAAATTACTTTATGGGATATTTTTGAAGATTATGAGTTGATTTAGGCCAAAATTTTTAAATGTTGTATGGTATTTGATAAGTGCTATGAGCTTTAATATTATTCTATTTAATGCCTGACATGGAGAGTTATTTACCAAATTGTTTATGACAATAATCTTGGGACAGAGGAGCATGATTGAATGGAGAGCTAAAGGTTCAATTTCACTTTTATTCAAAGGAGAAGAACCCCTTATGATTTCTAGAATATTTATGCAGGAAGTATATTCACGAATTCCTTGTTTGATGTACATTAGAATGGTTTCCCTAAAGAAAAACAAAACTCAGTTCCCTTTCAGTGATGATCTTCTATGAATCTTACAATACTTAATGACTGTCTAGCCACTTTCGATTCACCTGCTGATGCTAACCCTTGTTTTGTAACCCTATACCGTGAGTTTTCTTGCTATGTAATAGTTTTGTCTTTCCAAGCAGACTATCAGCTACTTCAATGCCAATACTGCCTCATGCTTCTATTTGTAACCCTGCCAAGATGAACGCGATGTGACAAATATAGCCAATGTCTACCTTAGCTCATTAACCACTTCTTAAGGCCAGAGATACAGAATATATCATTTCTTTTAAACTCAGTTTAGGCATTAACTCCTCCAGGTTTCCTTGACCACACTTGCCCCGATGAGTCATCAGCAGAATCACCATTACAAACAAGCTAGATTTTTACATCTCATTATACAATAGTAATGGTTTACATCTAGATTTTCTTATATGTGTCAACAATGCTCTCCTTAGCGGTTCTTCAACTGTTGGCCTTTGGTCCCATTACACTCTTCCTTGAGAATGGCAAAGGACTTTTGTTTATGCAAGTTACATATATCAATATTTGCAATATTAGAAATTAATGTTGAGTATTTCAATATATTAACTAAAATAATGGTTCAGATAAATCAAATAAAAATTTCAGCTACAATAATGATAAGTATGTTAACATAAATATTCTAATGAAAATGTACCTTTTAAAAACAAAGTAACTGTAAAAAGTGTAATTTGTTTCAGATTTCTGTTAATTTTTTTAATGTTTGGCTTAATAGAAGACATCTGGATTCTCTCATCTTCTACATTCAATTTGTTAAGATATCATATGTCAAGTGGCTTCTGGAAATTTTACTTCTACATTCACAAAAGAATAAGAAAGGAAAGGCGTATGACATATTAGTGCTATGAGGAAAATAAAAAGAGCAGAAATAAGGTAAATAATTTCTTGACATTATTTTAAAAAGTAGTTTTGACCCTACATAAGCCACAAAAGGGTTCCAGGAACTCCAGGAGTCCTCAGATCATACTTTGAGAGTAATTACTTAACTTATCCTCGAAAGCATACTGTAATTAATATTATTTCCCTTTGATAGATGAAGAAATGAATTCTCAGGGTGGTCAGGGAAACTAATGTTACATAGGAAGACAAAGCAGGATTTCAATTGAAATCCAGACCCATAACCATTGTACCATACTGCCTTTAGAGCAGTCTGTACATCTCACCATGTTCTGTCATGTGGACTACAAGGATAGCAATGATGGCCCTTGTCTGTTTCATCCATTTGATTGTCTGTCATCTATCTATCTATCTATCTATCTATCTATCTATCTATCTATCATCTACTTATCTGCCTATTTATCATCTACTTATCTATCTACCTACCTGTCATTTACCAGAAATGATAGATCTATCATTTGAAATGATTGTGATCCATCTTTGTATCTCTTTTCATGAGACTCTGGTAATGTAATTTGAGGAAATGAATAAAGCACTTTTTTGGATGCAAGTAGCATTAGGATGGAAACTTACTTAGAAATGGTTCCAACTGCTAGTGTAGCCCAACTATATGACCCACAATTGCTTGTCTTAAAGCTGAGAATAGATGTAGGTAGGGAAGCCTCACAATAGAATCTACAATTGGTGGTATTGGAAATGCAGTTGGAAAAACAGAGACCTAAGGCTATTTTTCCTCCATGATTTAGAAGTACACCAGTAAATTTGAAGTCCATGTTCTCAAATTTGAAGTCTCACGTTCGATGGCTCTAAATTATACATTGTCTAATACTTAGAAGCTCTGTTCCCAGCCTTTCAGGTCAACCACATAAATATCCATGGATCTTTTGTGCTCTGGGTTGTGAATATTAATTATTTAGTAGAACCAGAGCATAAGAAGTAGGAAAGAAAATCCTTGAGTTCATATATCCAATAATATTTTATTATGGCCAACGTCATTCAAATGCTGGCATTAGGCAGCAAACACTTGGTTTATAACTTGATGGTGAGTTGATCCTTAAAAGTACTTCTGTGTATATCACCACAAATATGGGGGTCTGAGGTGGCCCACAGGGTGAAGCAGGAGTACCATCAGGAAAAATAGCATTGTTATCCCTTGGCACTGTAAAGTCCTGAAAAGAAAACATGTGACTGTGAGTGTATAAAACAAAAAAGCAGGATAGGAAGTGGAGGAAGAAGGAGACCATTTCTGTGCTTATCTTAAATCAAATAAACCTTATTGAATAATTTCTTTTCCCTGACTCCCCTCCAATCAGGCTCTCCTCTTCGCTGCCAGAGCCCTGAGTCTTTTTATTCCTTTCCACAATTTTGACCTGCACCTCTAGATTCAGTGGGAGTTTGGTTGTTCTCAAACTTGTCCTTCTGACAAAGAGCCCACAGAGACTAAAGGTTGAGGTGAACAAACCCTCGGTAGACCAAAAAGCGTCAGTTAACCTCGGAGGATATAATATGGCTAAAAGTGCCTTTTCTTCCTCTGACTTCCCTTTTCCAGCCCATATCACCTTGTGTGTTTCCAGGACAGACTAGAAGCCACCAAGGCAAACTGTCACTCCCTTTCCATTATGTCTCATGCCTCTCTGGCCCTGCTGTCTCCTGAGGCACCTAACACCGAGGACTCAGTTCCACTTCCAACACCTTTATCACTTCCTGCTCCACAGAACACAAAAAGATTACCATAGGCCATCAAGGGTGCCCAGAGAAATCCTCTAAGCCAAGACAAGGTAGTGCCACCTCTAATTATTATGTGGAAAAAAATGCAGTTCACGGTGAAAGAGATAGAGAGTAATCTGATGCCAGTGTACAGTGAACTGAAATCATTAATTAAAAATAAATTACTGGAAAAGGAAGTGCTATTAAATGCTAAGTATTAATAAGAAAAGAAATTAGGTAAATGATTCCAAGTATTCTATGATGGTAATTTACTCAAATTTGGATAACTCAAGGAAAGATGATGAGTTGATGCTTTCCCAAGATATGTTAATTTAACAAAAATGCAAATTATTTATATTTTTACTTTTTTGTAGGATAAAAGACATACACTATCTTCCAAAACAGTTTTGCTCTAAGCAATGATTTTTGGAATAGAGCTCGTATATGATGAATAATATGACCTTTTGTACTCTATTATCTTTCTCATTTGAAGTTCAACAGATGTATTACTACAATTAAATATTTCCAGCTAAAATACCAGTTCTGGGAAAAATTATCATATTCATTGTGAAACCTTCCCACTCTCTATTCTCTGTTGTCTGGAAAGGTCGGGCATCCTGTGATTCCAGAAGGGCTCAGACTTCGGAGCTGCTGAGCCCATTTCCTGGGGCATGTGAGACTTCAGCAGATGCGCATGACCTTCTCCCTGATCTGCATACCCAGGGCAGGGCACACACACCCCACCCCTACCTGTGGTTATTTACCCACCTTTGCATTTTCAGTCTCGCTTCTCAGTGTTGCCCTGCAGCTTATAGCTGCTTTCCCATAAGATACTGGTTCTATGTTGATCAAGATGTTTAAGTATATGCTATGGAAACAACTATGAAAGATTTCAGTAGAAAACATTATTAAAGGTATACTGACAACTTTACAGAATCTCTGGGAAGCTGAAGCTGAGGTTATGTATAACGTCTAAAATCACAATGTGCAGACAATGCTTTGCACCTATCGGGCAGTGCACCACTTGCACTAGGACATCATTGGCACTAAGCATGGAGACCTGTGTAGGATGCAGAGGTGTAATTTCCATCCCTGCTCCAAAAGCCATATCACACCGCCTATTTAGAAAGCATCACTGCAGCAGGGCAAACAAGGTCTGATAATCTCAAGATCGATCATCTTGAATGAAAATCGGGGTATTTGCTCACTCATCTCTTCCCCCAGAGTTGCCTCTGGTTGACTTGTGTCCCCACTAAACGTCACAGCTCCTGTCAGGAAACCATCTCCTCCTCACGTCTAGTTCCTGGCAGCTGCTCCTTTCCACTGCTCCTTTAGTTCCAGGAATTGTGACTGCTTCCCACTCTCACTAGTTTCAGAGTATGCTATGATCCCCCTGGGATCTTCCTAAACTTGGAAATAGCACTTTTATTAAACTCTCTTGTATGAAACTATGAGTGTGCTGTTTGCTTCCTTCCAGAGCATGGAAAGACATAAAAGCCAAAACTTATAAACTCTTTAATGTGAGCTGGGATCTGTTTAAGTGCTTCATCATGTTAATCTTTATAGTAATTCTACAAGACATGATTACATCCCCATTATTCAGTTAAGGAAACTGAGGCATGGCAAGTTAGTTAAGAAACTAGAAGCTAGTTTGTGATCTTTTCCTCATTTTCCTTTTCCTTCAGTTTCTCTTTTCTTTAATTCTATTTGCTATCCTTTCGTATTCCAATTAATCAGCTCTTCTGATAAGTGATGCAGCAGGTTTCAGCTTCTGTAATTTCATCGAGACAGCAAACCAACTGACCCTTTCATTAGGACTTGAATTTGAAAGATATTTCTGTCACCTTACATTACTTCTGTTGGAGCAACACTAATCAACTAGGGTGTTGAAATTCTGTTTCTTCTGGCTTGAAGGTGGTGAACTTCTGCATTTTATTACCCCAATCCCCATGGTGACAGCAAAACTATGAAAGCCCTGGATGAGAGACATTTCTGGATTTCCTAAATGAATGCACCCAGATTTCTAGAATGATGATGTCACCAGGTTGTCATATGTCCTGTGACTCTGCTGTTAGCTAGGGCTGGCCTCACCTGTCATAACAGAGACTGGATACTCATGTGTAATGTGAATGTGTAATATTAGGAGAAGTGTGGCCAAAGACAGCTTTAGCTCATATCATTCCAATTTAGCTGCTTCAGAGAGGAAAGAAAGCTTCAGTGTTTCCAGCACTGTTCCAGAAAAATCTCAGGGAAGGACTCCGATTAGTTTGTCCTATGTCACATACTTATCCTTGAGCATCTCATTATAGTTGGGGAAAGATAATTGGGGTCAGTCACACCTACATCATATTCCTGTATCTGTGATCAAGAGGTGGGGCAGAATAATTGGAAACCTTTGCTAAAACTACCTAAAAGAGAAAAGAGGTGGATTTCTAAAAGATGTAGAACCTTGTTCCAGAAGAACAGGGTTAATAGAGTGAAAAGCAGTGGTGTGCTGCTGAAGGCTTCAACCGTGTCTCCTCTGCTTGCCTCCCAAAAAGCAAGCCCAACTTTCTGAAACCCCCTCCATTGGGCAAATTTAAGCAATCTGGGTGAAGTTACTAAATGCAGCATTGGTAGACAGCCACAGTTGAAAGCATTTTCTAGCCTCCAACCCACCATCTATGTGCAATGGGCATAAGGAGCCTCAGAGAATAAGCAACAGTTTACTCTAGTGCAGTAAGATAATAGGAAGTAACACATCTGAACATTTATTACTTTTGTTTTTAATTCAATTCATTTCATCTCAAGTTTATATCACTTGATTGTAGTTGTGTTTTGTTTTGGGTACTGGGATTAAACCTAAAGCTTTGACTCTGAGCTACACACACACCATTAGGCCTGTTTTAAACTTTGTATTTCAAAACAGGGTCTTCTAAGTGCCTAAGTTGCCCATGCTGGCCTCAAACTTGAGATCCTCCTGCCTCAGGATCCCAGAATGCTGGGATTAGAGGTGTGCATCACCACACCTGGCTATCATTTAATTTTTAATAATGACAGCATTTACAACTGGTTCACAAATACATTTCCTGGAGATTTAATAAGTGACTATACAATCTGGCAAAATATGATTTTACATGGTTCTAAATCTCCTCTCTGACGCAGCTTCACGGGGAGAACAAACATGGGCTCCTCATTCCTCAATTAGCTTGAGTGACTGAGCTCCCCAGACCTGTGGCAGCTCCTGGTTCCTGCCACACCCACTCCAAAAGACTCTGGCTGGGCGCCCTCATCTCAGCCTCGCTTCGGCCCCACAGTAATGGGAATGCAGGTAAAAGGCACAGACTTCCTCAGTGGAGGGGAAGGTGCAAAACACATCGACTTCTATCTTATTCTCCTTCAAACTGCACTCAATTTCAAGTCAACTCAGTTGCACGATTGATTATATCTTATTCCAGTTAATAGGAACAGCAGATATTCTGACACAAGATAACTCTAAAGCCTCTTCCTAATTCTATTCCTTCCTGCTTCTCTCCTTGAAGACTTCCTGATAGCCTACTCTGCTTCTAGCATCAAATCAGAGGTGGATATATATATATATATGTGTGTGTGTATATATATGGCACCCTAACGACAGATGCCATGAGCCCATTTACATATGTTTGTCATACAATACCTCTGAAAATGGTGCTATTGTTAACAGTATTATAGGTTCTATAATTTTCACCATCTGTAGGATGTATATTTCTTATTGCACAGATGGCCTATATTGAATTATCTATAAATTTCCTTTAAAGCCAGAAGACTTGCTTTCCTATTTTGAGTGGTATGGTCTGAACTTTTAAATCCTTTCACAGAAATGATTACACATTGGCAAAGACATCTGGTCACCTACCTGGTAAATACAGGACTCCCCACAGAGTCCTCCCTGAGGAATGGTAACATATGGCAGATTTGCTGAAATAGGTCCTGCAATGCCATGAAGTAGCAGCTAAGCTTCTTGAATTCTTTTATGTTACTTTATGTTCTCCCTAAATTCTTCCTATTTATATAATAGTCACTTTCTTCTCTGGCCTCACAACAATCTAAATGCACGTATGCTACTGAGTTTATTATAGTACGGTTTTTTCCTTTTGCTTCTTTACATGATGTTCTCAAACACTTTTCCAACCATCTTTGTCCCAAACTTTGGTAGTCATTTTCATGCCGTGAATTCCCATTTCTGATTACTAAACAGGTCAATGGAAAAGCAGTCAATTTATGTCTCTGGCGTAACTTGTTGATCCCAATATGCATTAATAAAGATTTTTAACCCAAGAGAAAATCTACTAATGGTTTTTATTTTCAGTGTGTTTGTTTTACCTTTAGACTCTTAGAAGAGAAAAAAAATTGCAATGTTATCTCAAAAATGTGTCTTTAAAGAGAAATATTTTTAGGCCTAACATAGCTAAACAATTTATTTTCTCAAAGATTACTTGTGAGTTTTTAAATTTGGTAGATATCTTAGTCAGCTAAAGCTTCTATAACAAGATATCATAAAGCTAAGTGTCTTATAAACAATAGAAAATTGTTTCTCACAGTTCTAGACACTGGGAATTTTGAGATCAAGATGCCATCAGATTCAGTGTCTGAGGAGGCCATGTTTTCGGTATGTAGACAGCTCCTTTTCCCTGTGCTTTCACGTGGTGGCAGTTGGAAGGGAACTCTGTAGGGTCTCTTTTATAAAGTCACTAAATCCATTCCTGAAGGTTCTGCCCTAGTGACCTAAACAGTTGCCAAAGCCCCTACTTCTTAATAATGTCACCTTGGACATTAGGATTTCAATATATGAATTTGGGGGATACAAACATTCAGACCAGCAGTATGGAAATCGGGACACTGGAATATTCAAACCCCTCATGATCCAGATCCTAAGGCCCTGATGCACCATGTTGAGAGTTATAGGGCCTGAGCACTATGCCAGGGCAAAAGTGGCATAACTTTTTTTCAGTCCATATGAATTGTTTCATATTTTGTGCTTGTGATAGTTGACCAATTATGTCAACTTGAGTTAAGAAATGCCCAACTAGATTGTCTTAGCATAGTTCTGGGTGTGGAAACCTACCCTAGGAAGGAGTGCCACCAGAATGGTATAAAAGGAAAATGAAGAAGGAAGGGTCATTTCTGTTTCTTTAGAGGAGCTCCAGTCTTTGCCTTCACCTTGGACATTGTTTCCTGCCTTCTAGCACAGACTCACATCAACCTCCTGATATGGATGGACTCACACCGGACACACTGAGCTCCAGGCCTTTGACTGGATCCTTTGGCTCCCCTGTGCACAGACAGACCTTTTACACTCTTCCACCCCAGATTCTGTGGGTGGCCATTGTAAGCCAGTCTTGTATATTATTATATATTTGTATACCTTGCATGAAATCTGTTTCTCTAGTAAGTATTGATACAATGCTCATCTTCACAAAAGGTTTAAATAGTGGGAAACAAGTTTAAGGGGATAAAATCAAAAGGCCCATTCATTATCAAAGAATAAATCCCATGCATGTCAAACTGAACCTCCAAAGGCCATCATGCAATGAGCATAGACTCTACTTTTTTCCCTTTTGTATTTTCAGTTTATAGTAGCTATAAAAATATTGGTGCATGAAATTTACTGGAGTATAATAACCAGTTGGCAATTTTGACCTGAGGCTGAACTGCACAACCTCATCCCTTCACTGTCATTGACTCAGGTAACATTGCAAGCCTCAGCTATTAGTCCTCAAATGACATTTAATTATAGTTCTAATTGAAGGTCTCATGGCTATTCTTCTAAATTGAGGTATGCTCAGTCAAGTCTTTCTAAAATGGTCCAGGGTAAAGATTATTCTAAGCAATTGAAAAACAACATGGCCATACTTTTGGTTCATCTCTTGTTTGAACAGAAATTGTTTAGCTTATACATTTTTTTCCTAACCCTGCCCCTTCAAAATTAGAAAATAAATGAACTATGTTTGGTACTATAGAAGCCAAATAACATCAGAAAAATAACTTCTCCTAAAAGGTGTTTTCCACAGGCAGAAACAAGTGTACATCCAGCTTACTTATGAACACACACACACAAACACACAAACATGCAAATGTTTTGGTATCTTCTGAATCCTGCTTTGGATTCTATCAAGCACCAAGACTGAAGGGTCTGACAAATGGTTATTAAGAATGCCAAAGAAATTGTTAGATTGTTGGATGCTATTTATTTATTATTATTCATCATAGTGTAGCTTATTTACTTTACTATTATTTTTATTAATTCTTTTTTTTAATAATCACCTCTCAAAGATCACGGCCACCGCTTATTTTTCTTCTGCTAATGAAGTTGTTCCTATATACTTATTTTCTGTAATTCTCACTTTGTGCTCTTTTGAATGAACAGTGTAAAATACACTTTCCTCTTTCATTTCTCATTTCAGTTTTAGAAAGAGCAAATTATTTGTATATAATGATATATTTTCTAACAGTCTTTTCTCTATGTGGGAGGGGATTTCTTTTTGCCAATGAATTTTTGCCATCTAAAGTGAGTCTAGCTTAGTACCCACTCAAATGCTATTAGTGAAAATCAAATATACACATTCAGATTTGGTATTTTATGGCTATATTGACCTGTCTTGTATTTATTTATGATTTCATACCAGCCAAAATAATCTAGACTTTTAAAAGTCATTACCTATATGTTATCTTTTACCATTGAATAGAAATTTTGGGACAAAAGAATGTTCATATAGGCAATAAATACCTAAAATATTGTGAAAGGGAAAAAGTGGTTTCCTTGGCGGAGAATTGCCACTTAAAAAATATTCTAACACATTAAAGAAGAAAATGTTGAACCTGCAGGTTACCTTTGCTCTTTTTAAAACATTCAGAAGATTTTTTTCATGTTTACTTTCATGATGGGCAAGGCTCTGTTTCTACAATGCGTAAAATGGAGGTAACAGCCTGCTTACCCTACAGACTTGAAAAGACAAAGTGAAATCAGGCATCCAGCGCATTGGTCCCGCGTGGGGCGCACCGTCAGAGCTCCGCAGAGAAGCAGCTGTGACTTCACACGTCTGTTTCCTATTCCCACCCTGCCAGCCCCCACTTCCCTGACATGGAGTGATCAACAGTTGTGTCATATGACGCCATTCCAGGAGCTGATGAAGGGCTCGCCTTGTGTCTTAGGCTGGAGATAAGAATAGCAGATAGTCTGCTGTGAGACAGAATGCTAATGACCTCAGATCAAGAATGAAAGGTTTCATATTACTGGCAACAATACCTGGGCAAGTTCACGTACCCCGACAGTGTGCAGTTTCTAAAGGAATCTTCAAGCAGCTGATTTCTCACTCTCATAAGAGAATGTGAAGACCTAATTAGCCTGCGGGGTTCAGAAATATGGCAATGACACCATTTGTTCCTGTTTGCTGGGGCCCTTTGCACCTGTCTTCTGGCAGACATGATTTGGGCAGCATCTGCCCATGGAGATTGCAGTATCTGGCTTCGCACTTTGAAGGTTTTGCTGACAGTTTACAAAGCCAAGCAAGCCCAGAGGAGCAAAACGGAGCAGATTATTTGAAATCTGCCTCTGTGATCACGAGAGACTTCACAAGAGGAAGGGCATCGTGTCCTTTTCTGGTCTCACATAAACATTCAGGCAGGTACATAGGAGAGGGATCGTACGTAATTGCCTTGTGGCTTTGTCAGATCCTTGTAGGCTCTGCTCCTCACTGCTTTTGTATTTTAGCTTGATAAAATGCAGCCTAACACTTTCCTTGTAAATAAGGGAAGAGAACTAGTTCTCCTTAGGGACTGAGCAAAGGTGGGATTAAATTGCAACCAAGAAGCTTTATGGAATAAATCAAAAGAATAATTTGTAATAGCAATGTTGTTAGAGCTCACAAGAAGGATTCATAGATGTTTTGCAAAAATATATATCAGGTTATAATCTTTTTTGTCAGATCAGCAATTAGACTATCAGATCATTGATTTTCTCTTATTACTAGTTTGAGGTAAATCAGCCATTTGTTATATGGTTGTTTCTCTTCTTTTGTTAAACAAGCAGTCTTAGAAACCTAGCTAGGCATCAGAGGTCAGAAGATGGACCTTACCTGTTTATTCTCAGTTTGTGTTTTCTTTGGGTGGAGAAGGAGGGAGAGACCAGTGCAAAGATGGGATTTGAGCTCACGCACTTAAATTTAGGATCCATATCTCCTTAAAATGTGTGAATTTTTTTGCATATACTATAATTTTATTTCAATCTCACAAACAAAGTTAAATGTGTGATTTTTTAAAATGTGCGATTTTAAGTATGGTACTTGTGGTCATCAAGTCTTCAGTTTTTCTCTTGTAAAATGAGAATGATAACTGTCCTCACTACCAACACCCCCTACTGTCAGGAAAGGAACAGTAGTATATGAAAGTAAAAAGCTATTAACTATTGTTGTTTTTATTAGAAGTGAAATAGATTTTCTTTAAATAAAATGTAACCATTCAATAAGTACTTGTTGTGCAACTTTTAATTGCAGAGAGTTTTCCAACTCAGAGAAGTGGGTGTATACAAATCTAATTTTCATCACTTACTGGCTGAATCACTTACTAGGTAGGAAGTCTAAGATCTGTGAGCTTCAGCTTCTTTATCTGTGAAATAGGGCACTGATAGGGACTTCATGGGGTGTGGGGAATTCTATGGCCCCAAATGTATCCATTAGAGTTCCCTTTCCCTATTAACTAAATGACGCTGGTGTAGACACAAAGCACAGTGATAATAATTCAAAGAATGGATATTTTGTAAATGTGCAAAGAACAGCAACAGATCTCCAATCTTGCCCTTGATGTGCCATGTTCCTTCTTCCACTTGCCCCCAAGCCCTCAAAACTAAATGCCAATTTTGATGTGGGTTGTCACTCTAAACCAGAATCTAAATTATCTGGACTTAAGGGTCATCATGCACAGGATAGTTACAATATTGTCTAAAAGTTCAAATGCTTCATAAATGCTAATAAGACCTATTGACTGTTCTAAAAGCTGCATCAATAATTAGAGGCTATCAGGAGACACTTAAGCACTGTAAAGATGGGTTTGTTTAGGCCGTAGATGCTGTTGACTCTTTGTCATAACATCCCAAGAGAACAAAATTTATGTTATAATTTTCAGGCTTTGAAAGTAAAAACAGTCCTTATTTGGCTTTGCTCTTTTAACATGTTGATACAGAGATTGCACTGCTGTTGGTCCCCAAAATCAATTTCTGAGTTATTCACATTTACTCCTAATAAATTTAGCTAATTAGATTACTTGTGCTGTTTGTAAATGGCAGGATAAAGCAATTTGCTTAATTTTAAATTTGATTATTTTTCTTTTTATTTAGAAGCAAACTGTGGACAACTTATCGTGTTAGTGTGTGTGTGGGGGGGGGTGTCCAGTAATGAGATTAAACCATTTGACTTTTAGATACTTTTCTTATTGGTGTGCAACAAATTAGGCCTTGTGGGTACTGTCCTCATAAAGACAACATAGTATTTGGACCCAGGTATGATTTCCAAAGAAACAAAGTTGGCAATCAGCTCTGGAAGAGGGGACAGGAGAAGAAACAAGGAAATTTCTACTGGAATTCCAGTGGTTTGGAAAGGCTCAAAAAATAGCTCATAGAAACTGCTAGCCCTTTGGGTCATCTCAAATGGAATATTGTGGAGATTAGGGCCGAGTGTCAAAAAATTGACTGGTTTTGGGATGGCTGGAGAATTTGTAGAGTACATGTCTGAATCTGTTGGGGTGGATCGTGGAGTTGTGGCCTTGGGTATTATACATAGTCTTTTGTCTGTCTTCTCTGGCACTCACTCTGGTTCCTGGCCACCATGAACTATGTACCTTTGCTCCACCATGCCTTTTTGCCATTATGTTCCTGTTTTGGAGCCATCCGACCATGAACTGAAATTGTGAGCCAAATTAAAGCTTTCCTGCTTTAATAAGTTGTGGGTGTCAGGTATTTTGGCTCAAGGATGGGAAACTTGACTAATACAGATGGAAGACCAGTGTTGAAGTCCTTCAGTGGTGATGGCATGTTTCACCTCCTTTAGATGCTCTGGGAGTACTTGGGACTGTCACATGCAGCATTTCTCAAAGTGCAAGAAATTACTAGAAGGAATAAAGGAGAGCTACTGCCTGCAAGAGTTTTGTCTATTTGTCAGTCTTAAAACACATGAAGTAGCCCTAGAGGGGCTGACGATACTCAAGCAGTTCTTGGAAGGGTGTGCACATGAGCTGCTTAGTTTATCCATCAAAGACTGTGACCCAAATGGTCGTGCTTTCAGTGCTCTTTCTAATCCCTCAGAACTCGCTGATGTGATGACAGACAGGATAAAGCGGACCTTAAATGCAACGTGGATCTATGTTTCTTTTCAATGTACTCTCATCCATAGATGAGGTTATGAGGTTATTTTGCTTAGTGCTCCCACATCTCTCTTTTTTTATACTTTTGAGTGGAACATAAAATGTCACTCAGGATCCAATCTGTCCCTGAAAAAGGAACCATGGCCAGACATTGGTAGGAACGATGGCAGGAGTCATAGAAGAAGCAGTTGTGATGGGGCCAACACAAGCATTTGTTACTGGCCACCTACCCTGCTGAGCAAGAAATGTCATTGGCTAAAGAGCTGCCAGAAGAGCCCCTGTGCTGTCAGCTTGGGTCTGACTAGGCTGCACCAGCCACTCAAGTTTGGCAGGAAGGTAGAGGGGAGAGCGAGGAACCACCAGGACCAAATAGTGACAATAGAAGTACAAGGCAATTCCTGGGTTATGGTAGAAATCTGTATCTATCTAGGGGTGGGGAAAACAGAGACCAAGAGCCTATTTCAACTGTTTTACAGATCTGGTGTCATTTCAAAGGTCAAACAGCTTTGTCCAAGGTCAAACAGCTTTAGAGGTACAGAGTCCTTCTGCCAAGATACCTAGTGGAGAACAAGTGATTGTTGGTGGGATTTGAGGGTTCCTCATGAAGGATACAGTGTGGTGTGTGGACAGAGTTGAAAATTACTTTTGTTTCCCAAACCTTAAATACCGCTGTGGCTCTAACCAAAGGTTATAAAATGAAGAAAAAATAGCCTAAGCAACTCCAGTGAGTTGACCTGGGATTACAGAGCTTATTTTAACACTTCAATAACAGCTCATTCTGGGTCTGAACAGATTCAATCAATAAAGGAGATCTACTTCCCTATAACATACATCTGCAGGTTCTGGTTTGGTATCAGGAGGCGGAGAGAAGGAAGTCAGAAACTGAGTCATTGAGTTTCTTTAGAATGACCGATTTCAAGGCATAGAGAGAACATGCTCAGTACCTCTTACAAGAAAGGCAGGCATGAGCAGGGTTAATACAAGGATCAAGAGCATCACAGGGACAAGGGAGTGTCTCAGCTGCCCCAGCCCCGGATGCTGGGATGTCATCAGATATTTTTTCTCCATCACTTCTCTGCGCTCTCACAGTCTCTTACCACTTCTTCTCCCAGAACATCTGCTTCTTACTTATTTTTGCAGACTGGATTCATCTGACAGGCTCCAGTAACACGGACTTGCCACTGGGCCATCTCTGAGCTTGTGGCCAGCTTCACTGTCCCCAGCCATCTGACTACAATTTCCTTCTTTGTGTTTTTGAGACAGGAAATCTGAGACATGTGGTGTCTGGTACAATTAGTCAGACCCAGGAGAGCAGGGTCACCTCACACAGACATGGCCTCCAAAGTAGCACATTCATCAGCCGCGTGTCTCTAGCTTTGAGCCTCTATGGGCAGAGTAGGGGGTGGCACTTATAAAGGATGGGTTCTGTCTGTAAAATAACTTTTATTCATTGTATGAAGAATTTTTCAGGCCAGGGATTTAGCTCAGTGGTTTCGCTGCCTACTGCGCAAGCGCAAGGACCCGAGTTCCATCCCCGGTACCAAGAAACAAAGAATTTTTCTAGGAAATTTACCATCTCCATCATGTTCTTTATATTTTAAATTTTTTTTCTGAAACAACACAGAATAAATAAACTTGCTCTCTTTCATCTAATAAACTCCCAGCTACCATAGGCCTCCTCAGTTTTGTTAGTTCTTAGAACTTCAGATACCTTTCACTCAACATAACTACTAATTACTCTCCAATTTGTCAGCACTGCAGAAATAATTAAGATCAAATGTAAAAATCCAGTTTGAACCCTGAACGGAGCATCTTCAGCTATGACAAAACGGACCTGACTCTGGTTTTCTGATCATAAAAAGCCTTAGTTCTGTACATGGTTTCTGGATAGATATTTACTCCATTTATAGACATTTATAGCTGTTCTTTACAGAACTTTTCCATCTATCTTTATTCTTTAAAATAATATTTCTGATTCATTATGACAGAAATATGAACTCTTTATGATAAGAAACACTCTTCATAGTACATTTGCATCCGTTCTTAGATCACATCTGTATGACCACGTAAAGATTTTAAGAAAAAGATTCATGATGTGTAACTTGCTTTAAGTTGTTCCATGGGCTGCAAGTAGATGCTTGATATTTCTGAGGCTTTGCAACTTCTGGGCCATATAAAGAAGCTTATCTGAAATAGAAAAAAAATTGATTGTTTTGGTGGCATCTTATTCTGGCTCAGTCTAGAGGTGAAAGAAGTCTTAAGAACAGAAAAAAAAAAGATTAAATTGCTTAACTGGCCTTGAAAACTTACCTCAAAGAGCTTGCAATTTGTTATTGGGTTTTCTTTTGGCCCCGTTGTTAAAAGCTTTTCTCTCATTCACTTGTTTATTCTCCTAAAGCTTAGTTTGTCATTTAAATCAAAATGATTTAGATGAAGAACTTGATCGGTGAGAATAAATTTACAAGTTTTCTCCTGAACAGAATATCTTATTTTTTAAGGTGATAAACTTAAAAATATGCTCGGTTCAATACTTGTGCTTCTCATTTCTCTTTCTAAGTGATAGTGTGATGTTATGTCATCTGCTGGTAAATCACTGCAGCATTTCATCCCAGAGGTGACAGGATTTTTAATGGTCCAGAAAATGACACCACATATATCAATCTAAGCACATCTCACCTGCACACAGGTACAGGGCAATGTGGCTCTTACTGATTTTTCTACTTCTTTTTCCTAGTGAGTTTGCAAGGAGTTATCTTGTTTTGGGTTTCTTTGCATGAGATTCCTGTTGGTTTGTATTAAGGAAAAAGGAGAGATGGAAGGTCATAATCCTAATAGTCATTCATGCTTGTGTGAGATCTGGTAGATTAGCCATGCTGTAGGCTAAGAGTTATCACCTGGCAATAATGGCTCAGGATTACATTAATATTGATGGAAGAAAATATGTAATGTATAACCAGTAAACATACTTCTCACGAACATATATTCAATAGAAGCTTCCAGTCTAAGAGTTAACACAAGTGCCTGGCAGCGAGCGAGGAAAACAGGAAGTTGGGGAAGGTGATTTTGCTACACTTGTGTGTTAAAAAACAAAATCATCCATCAAATTGAAACAATATTTGAAGTAATGTTATATTTGCATGACAAATAGCAAGGATCAGTCATGTGTAAGTGCCTGACATGTGGTGAACTCTATAAGGAAAAAGGTAAAATGGGAGATTTCCATGCTTTGTGGAGAGGCATAACCAAGAAGATATTCTGACAAAGTTAATGAGAAATTCAGAGAAGACACTACCTTGAAACAAAACTCTAGTAATCTTTTTGTCTACTGCCTCAGCTATTCCACATTCACAGTTTGTGAATGTAGAAAAATGTTTTAAATAAAAACAAAAAAGGAAACAGACATATTCAGTAACAGTGGATGAAAAAATAAGTTTTAGAATGTTTATATAGTGAAATAATATGTAGTCATAAAAATCTTGATGATCCCTTAAAAATATTTAATGATATGACTTATTAAATGATGAAAGTAGCTTTGTAGGGTGTTAAATGTTATAACATTTTGGTAGAAACAAAATATGTTCTGTATAATAGCCATACATGAGTGTATCCATAGGAATAATTGTGAAAGGCTATTTGCTAAAATATCAACAATGGCAATCTCTGGACAGTAAAATTATAAGTGATTGCTTTTCTTTGTGATTCTCTGCATTTATATTTTCTAAGAGGAGGATAATTTATAACTTGTGTAAGTAGAAGTTAAAAAGTTAAAATCAGGTTCAAAGCAATAAATATATTATAATCAAAGACAGGAAAGACATGAACCAAATTGTTTACAATTGGATACCTACAAGTAGTGGACTACAAATACTTTTATTTTCTCCTTTGACTCATTTGTGTTCTCACAATGTTCTATAATAAATGTATGTATCTCATTTTTTCATACAGGGTTTTGGTCTGTGTTCTTCTTTCTGAGTATACCAAGTTCTGCAACTCATGATAATAATAAAACTAATGAGGACTTAATATAAGATTTTAGAGGAACTGCGCTGAGAAGATATCAATGACCTTTGTCTACTTGCCTTGGAGATAAGCACTCCCTGTAGTCTCATATAATACAATGTAGCTTCCTTTTTATGTGACTTTAAGTTCTCGAGTAACTTCTCACACTCTCATAATCCATTTAGCGTGAAGCTGGGGCAGGGACTGATGGGAGTGGGGCATATGCATGGAATGAGAACTGAAGAGAAAAGCACATACAGCTCTTGACCTTCCGATTATAATGTGTTGAAGCAAGATTTGGCTATAATAATGATTTGAGTTGTATATGTGGTTTGTGGTAATTAGTTATATTTGTGGCATAATTAGCCAGTATTTCAAAGTAACAAATAAACCAGAGCACATAAACATCATACAGATAAGGGTTAGTAGCAAGGGAGATCATAAAAGTCCTATGCTACTTTGAGGATTTAGCTCACTGTACCAGTAATCATTTGTAAAAGGGTCAGTTGACTCTAGCAGAGTTGATGCACCACCCAAAAGGGTTGGAGATAGGAGGTGGTGAAGTTCAGAATTATGAATAACATGCCAAGATTCACACTAATGTAGATGTAATTCTTTCCTGTATAAAGCGTGCCTTTACTGATTAACCACTTTGATTGCTTTCAATCTGGAGATAGGAGGTAACACACCAGTCAACATCACAGAATCATCACTCCAAAACTTTCCTTTTAATTTAAAGAACTAACAAAGTCTATCTAAAACAATATTAGATGAATTTCAGGACTGAACTTTGGAAAATGGATTAGTTCATGGAATAGTGCTTACATGGTTCTAGGCCTACTGTCATGGAGTGTACATTCTGATACATACATGGTGAGAAAAATATATAAAAATGAATGCTTATTTATAATACGCTGGCTGAGTTAAAGTAGAACAGATGACAGGGTAGGGGAGAGGACTTGGTGATGGAGGGGTCAGTCATAGTGGTATGGAAGCTGGTTTCAAGCAGGGATCTGAAGAGGGGAGGGATGATCATATTTCTTGAGAAGAGTGTGCTGAGGAGGAACAGCAAGAAAAGAGTCCCTGAGGTGAGAGTACAGTCCATGGGTTCCAGGAACACTATGCGGGCCATGTGGTAACTAGAAGAAAAACAGCAGGAGCTGACGTAGGAGATGGACAGTACTGAATCTGGCTTTCACCTTAAGTGAGTTGGAAAGCCATGGAGGGCATTAAGCAAAATGACTGGGTATAACTACTTGGATTCCCAGAGGCTCATTCTTGCTGGTATCCTGGGAGGACAGGAAGACAAAGGTGGAGGCATGGAAATCAGTAGGAGGCTCTCATAAAATTCCAGACAATAGATGATGGTAGTCTAGACTGTGGGGAGAAACACAGTTTGGAGATCTTTTTTTGCCAGGGTCTCCCAATGGCCATGAGTATTAAGCAAAGAGCCAAGCATGACTACGATGGTTTGGGCCTAAGCAACTGAGTGTTTGGCTCTGCTGTTTTAAGATGGGCTTGGGAGATACCTCAAAGAACTAGGATTGAAAATCCCATTTGACCCAGCTAGTCCCCTGCTGGGGATCTTCCCCAAAGAATTAAAAAAATCATACCACAGTGATGTATGTGCACCCATGTTCATGGTGGTACAGTTTGTAATAGCTAAAACTTGGAAACAGCCCAAGTGCCCATCAACTGGAGACTGGATAAAGAAAATGTGTTTTTTCTATAAAATGGAGTACTACTCAGCCATACAGAATGAGAAATTACAGACATTTATAGCTAAATGAATGCACATTGAGGCAATACTCTTGAGTGAAGGACACACATGTGTAAATACTGAACAGTTTCTCTAGTGTGAGAAACCAAAAGTGTAAATGAGGACTAAAATGTATAATAGGTAATGTGAAATAGGAAGAAAAGGGGCAAAGGGGAAGGGGAAGTGGGAGGGGTAGGGGAAAGGAAAGAAGGGAATGGAATTAATATGAGAAAATGAAAAACATGGAGCAAAATCTTTGTAAATAGTGAGGGAGGAGGGGTTGAAGGGAAGGCAGAGGAATGGGGAAAAAAATAAGAACCAAGAGAGATTACGTAAAGGTGCAAATTTCTAATGATGAATGTCATTATATTGCATACCTAAAATGTACCAATAAAAGTAATAATATAAAAAAAAAAGATGGGCTTGGGAGAAACAAATTTTGCATGGTTTCTTAAACTGAGACTGACATCTAGGAAGATAGTTCCAATGACATTGTTGGTTTGCTTTTTTAGACCCTCTAAAGCATACTTTCAGCAATATGGTTCCTTCACCCTGGTAGGAGACTGTCTGCCCAAGGTCTGTTCTAGTCTTTCTTTAGCTGTATCTTTTCCTAGAGTAGAGAAGTTCACAAGGCCATGAGAATGTGCCCACACCCAGCCTCCTAGAACAATTCCCCGGGAGCAGAGCCCCAGATTCTTTGGCCAGTAACTACAAATCCACTTTTAGAGCTTATAAGGGCCTCTTCTAAGTCTCTACCACTGGAACCAGCCACACCCTAAATGAGCCCCTTAAGCCAAGGTGAGAAATTTGCTATGTTTGGACAGAACTTGGACTTGTGGGATGAAAAGACTGCGTGGTGCTCTTGAGGTCTCTCAAGACACCATCAGAACATGGAAACAAAGCCTTTGTAAATAGGGAAGTGGGGCGGGGGTGAAGTGAGAACAGGGGAATGGGGAAAAAATAAGAATCAAGATACATCATGTAAAGGTACAAGATCCCAGTGATGAATGTAGCTGTATTGTATACCTAAAATGTACCAATAAACTAAATGGAACAAAAAGAGACACCATTAGAGCCGAAGATGAGAGAAAAGGGAAGCAAGTGTTACAGGAGGGGCAGGGGCTCACTCTGAGGCTGCCATGCTAGAACCTGGAGGAGAAGCCAGGGTTCTAATTCAAACCCAGACCTCCGGATCGTTATAGAGGTATATTTGTCAAGATAGGAGATAGAACTAACTTCCTTAACTGTTTTTGGGCCTGATGAACACTGTAAATTTTGATATTGCACTACATATGCACATCTCTAAGTAGGTATGTAGATACGGGAAAGTGAAATGTGAGATTAACACAGAGTCCTTGTGTTTAACAGCATTCCTACATCAGCCTCTGTCCCATCTAGCCCTGTTGAGCCTCCTCTGTTGGGAAGTTCTCTGAACTCACAAACCCCATGAGGCAGTGATTGTCCACCTGCCTCTCTGGCTTCTTCATCACCCTGTGACCCCTTGAAGGACGAGAAGAACAATATAGCCATCTTTGACTCCGGAGTCTAACAGAATGCCAAACTAGTGTTGTATCCTCTAAAAGGAAGGGAAAATGGGTAGAGATGAAAGAAGGAACAAAATGATTGATCTGCTTGTCAGAGACCCAGTAGCAGACATTAGGCAGGCACAGTGTTGCTCACAGCTAGAGGTACAAGGCACTGTATGCTGTAGCTTATGCTTGTTAAGCTCAAGCAGTTTAGCTGTGAATAGGGGCCTTTGATGCTTTCTACTAGGTGGCCAGATTATACCACTCACCTTGGATAGGCCTCTTAACCTACCTGTTCTGGGCCCCATCTGTAGAATGGGGCTAATGATAACCCACAGGGGTGTTCAGAGGATACATGAAATAATATATGCAGAAACCCTTTTACTTTTTCAGAAGAAAGACACTCTATAAACCTAAGGTATTATTATCATTCATTTTAACTTTGGAATAGCATCATCCTGTCATTTTTGATCCCATAATTACAATACATCAGGTAAGCACAGATTTTAAAATCAAGGGAGCACAGTACAATGCAGGGAGACATGAAAACTATGGCACATGAGAACTGCCCTGACAACTTCAGAAGTGCCTGAGAGCTGCATCTATTTCCATATTAATGCAGGCCACATACATCTTGAAAGAGAAATGCAAACGTGCAGGGTTCGCGAGCCTGTACCTCGGATCTGATGTTGACACAGAAGTGCGCTGTGTGGACTCTGTGGACATGGGTAACTGCTGGCAATGATCACTTTTCATTCAGACAAGGGAATGAACGTGAATTTCGTCTGAAGCCATGGGCCTGGCCACCACTGCTCACTGGGGACAATCAGATGTCTCTGACTTTAAAGCAAAACTTAATATCTAGGGATATGCAGTCTTTAGGAGGCTTTTTCAAAACATAGATCCGTGCAGCAGGGCCTCAGAGAGTTTTCAAGCGCAGTAAGTTTTAAAAGTCAAAAGGGCTAAGTATTGCAACTTCAATACCTTTCCCCAGTGAAAATATTTCAGGTAGTTTGGGTCAAAAATATTTGATTTGTTTGCCTTTGTCCCTGCAAGGACCCACAAATTCCATTAAAGGGGGGTAAAATAAAAAGCAGTAATATAACAACGAGGAAACTTTTGTTTTATTCTAATACAGCGTAGCCTTAGCCAAGTCTTTGGGCCTCAGCTTCGTGATCTGTAAAAGGCCCTTGCCTTTTACAGGGACAGAGCCCTTTGTCCTCTGGCTCAGTCCAGGAGCTTAAAATCTGTGGTTTAATAGTAGCAGGAAGTAGAAGAAAATGTTTTTTCAGTCCCTTTATCATGTACTACTTGTAGCAGTGCTTTTTGAGTGCCCAAGGTTATTTTTGGAATCACCATCAATTTAAGAAATGACACTGGAAAGGGCTTCAGTTATTTCTTTCCCTGGTGGAAACCCTGGAGTGTTATGCAGCTTTAATTAACAGCGCGATGTTGTTCTGGATGAAGACCAAGGTACAGCCCTTTGGGTACCTCCTTGGTATTCATTACAGAGATTGTATGGTGATTCCATCCTGATGTTCCTTCAGCAAGGCAGAGATGCTGAGCTGAGGAGCACATGGGCAGCGATCCGGGAGTTTGCCTCGGAACCCAGTGCTTTCACAAGGACTCTTGGCTGTGAGAGCCAGGGTATGTGCCCTGCTCTGTGACTGGAGCCCAAGATGTCACGATGTGTCCCTTCCATCTCTCCCTGTCTATGCTCTCAATCCCCTGGGGCAGAAGCCACCCACCTGGCCTCAAGTCCAACTGCTGGGTGAATAGCATGCACCCCACACTTCCCTCTCCAAGCTCCAGTGCTTGAGGGCACAAATGTTGTCTTTGGCCTGGATAATGGAAAAAAAGAAATTATTCCACAGTGGACCGGCTGGAGGTATGTGTGTGTGAAGCAGAAATCATGAGGTTTTTATCCCATAATTTCCCCCTTAGCTTTCTGGTTGGTACAAAATTCAGCAATATTTAACTGGTTTTGTAATTTTAAAAGGGGATAGATAATGAGTCTTTTGATACTAATTTGGATTTTTTATTGATGACCCCAGAGGTAGCTCTTGATTAGAAAATCATATTAGTAATAGAAATGATTCTTTACTTCTGCTCCATATGAGCAGATTGGGGTAAAAATAGTCTGATGGTATAATTTAGGTATTCTCTACTGATCCAGATGCAAGATCCATTAAACTCATTATGTGCCAGACACTGTGGAAGCGTCGCTTACAGACCCTTCCACATTTCATTTAATTCTCACAATTTGTGCTACAGCCTCATTTATAGGTAAGAAAGCTGAAGTGAGGAATTAGTGAATTGTACAGCTGGAATTGGAAACCCAGCTTTTGAATTCCATGCTCAGTACACTCTTCCCACTATACACATGGTGTTCGGAATAAATCACAGTTCATTGAGGGATACCCCAGTTTAAGGAAGCAATGTTCCCAGCAATTGAGGGGCAGACAGGAAGGGTGAGAACAAGAAGGAAAGAAGCTTGAATCCTAAGTGTGAGCCAAGTACTTTTCCACAGTCTTCAGGCCAGTTGCTGCATTTTCCAGAGTACGCATCTAAACTTGACAGTAATGAGAAATAATACAAATCATTTTATTGGCTTAGTTATTTGTTAATTTATTTTAAATAAACTTATGTAAGCACCTCTCATCTTACAAATTAGAATATCACTAAAAACTGAAATCCCTCATGTTTTCTTCCTGGCCGTAAGTCTTTGCCTCTTAATTAATCATTATTATGTTTATTGGGTTATTTTCTATTTTTCTTTCTAATTTGAACAACTGGTGCTTACAACTAAACAACATGTTAAATTCTTAATTCTTAAAATTTTCATTTACCTTTTTTGTGCTGGGGGCATGGCAAATCTACTCTTCTAGCAAATTTGCAGTAATCAGACACACATAGAAACTCACTGCATGATCTCAGTTACTCGTGCAATTTAAAAAAAATGATTACATGGAAACAGAGTAGGATGGTGGGGAACAGGAGAAAGCTGGCAGGAGGAAAGGGAGACAGGGTCAAAGGTACAAAGTTGGTAATGTAGGATGAATAAATCTAGAGATCTAATGTAGAACATGAGGACTGTACTATTAACATGAGTTAATAAGGTTGAGTATTGGAAATCTTTCTATTTTGTTTGCTTGAAGAAGTTGTGCATGAGTTTATGAATAACTCTGAACACAATGGAACATCCTAAGATTTGTAAAAATATATCTTCCTGCCAAGGCACTCCATAGCAACTGTTCTCCTCATGCTGCCCCTCACCTGTTCTTTCTTTTTGTGTGATTATCTCAGCTCCTCCATGTGTGTATTTCCCTGTGTGTCCATCTTTCTCTGCTGTGTTGCTAACCCCACCATGGCATTTATCCCTCTTCTTTCCCACGCAGCTGTTCCACTCACATACTCCACTCCCAACTCCTGATCCTCTGCTTCATGGAGACCCCGGGAAGTCTCTGACTGCTATTAATCTCGTAGGAACAGGCCCTGGAATTTTAGTGAATAAAATCCTCCATCTCATTATATAGGTTAATAAGCTCCTAGAGCATGTTCAGACCCTATGAAATATTAACAATGTGACCCAGAAGTTGTAGGCTGTTATGCTTAGAGCACTGGAGGCTGGGCCGGTTGAACATCAATCAGAAATTAAAACAAAGAATGTTTAAATGCATAATAAAAATCAGTGGAAGAATATTTTATATCTTGATGTCTAATATATTCAGGAAACAAGTTCTGGGGAGAACATTCACTGTTACATATATATATATATATGTATATGTATATATATTTAAAACTGAATATATATATAAGCTGCCTACTAGAAAATAAACAGCATCTTTATGTCATATGGAACAAAACAGGAATTCATGTTTGAAATGAAGAAATAAATCATTAAGTTAATATTTAGTGATAGCAGACCTTAATTCTCCACAAGCTGATAGGTGGTGGTGAGAGAAATAGCACTCAGCTCCCAGTTCACAATCAACAGGGTGAAGGGTCTTTCCATGAGCTCAGCAATAAAGCAATAATTCTCCTGAAGATCCCAAAACAATAAAGAGCTTTAAACATAAAATCAGAGTTTTCTGACACCTTCTGATTTTTTGTGCTCCTCAAAGAGAAACATAGATTTACCTTTTGCACCTAATGTCCAGTGTTAACCTGTGATGTTAAAAATCACAATCTGGGCTGGGGATTTAGCTCAGTGGTTTCGCTGCCTGCTGAACAAGTGCAAGGACCCGAGTTTGATCCCTGGTACCAAAAAATAAAATAAAATCGCAACCCCGTGCAAAGAAACCACTGAAGAGCTGATTTCTTTGCTTGCCAGGGTTTTTCCTTTATTCTTTTTTGACTGTAATAAGACAGATTCTTGCTTCATTAGTGGCATTTTAGGAGAAATATCTCATTGGTTCAAGGAAGGCTAGGCAAAGGCTGAAGCTTCCAGCAAATTCAAAACTGTGCAGTTGGTTTTCCATCTGCAATAATATTTTTCCCAAACAAATCCTCCATGGGCAAGTATCCTACCTACTTAAAAATTCCCCAAAGTAATCGCTTAACTAAGTTTCAGAGCCAAGGTTTGCCAGAGTCTTCGTCAAAAGCCCCAGATACTCTGCCATTTCCATTGATTCACCATCCCATTAAAGTTCTTCCAACTTTTAAATTTTAGAGCTTTAGTTTGGAGACTATACTGATTTTTTGTACATTGGGAAGATCCATAGTTGTCACACATCAATAATAATTTTTTTCTTATGCAGATTTTGGAAAATGAATGATTGAGTTCTAGAGCATATTAAAAGTTTCAGTAAAAGAAGAAAATACATCATGAAAGTTCAAGCAGTTGTTAAAACATCAGCATAAGGAAGCCATTCATCATGATCAAGTTTGGACTCTGAATTTCTTGATCAAGAAATAATGACAATGTTCACTATTAACTGTTAATGGCAGAGATTGTAGCTGATAAGCTGACTATCCAATTTTAAATTTGGTTCACATTCACTGACTTTCCCAGCTTACCTTCCAGCTACAGACAGGCATGTGACACTGTGCTAGGGTACAGAACCTAAGAAGAACTCTGATGGGCAGAAGAAGAAGTTCTTTCCTAATAAAAGAAACCAATAAAACTTGCATCTGCTCCTTGACCCTGACTCGAATGCAGATTCTCTATCCAGAGATCCAGCAACCACTTACAGACCACGAGGAAATTTCAAGGCAACAGCAGAGACCTTGTAGCTGGCATCATTCAGCCATGGAATAAAAACCAGATTCTATGTGAACCACTATGCAATGGGCTTTCTGTTACTTGAGCCAAACACATTCCCCAGTGATACAGTCACCTGGCTCATGCTTAGCAAAAAGACTGTTAGCCAGCAAGGTATAGGGAAAACAGGAGATGAAGCTTCATTAACCGTCTTGATAGCAGTTGTTCTAAAGTTGGCTGCTCCAATTAGCTTGCCTCTTGAATGTTAAGACTATCCACCCCACTGTATAAAAGATAATCCAATGGGGTGACTTACAACACTTCAACCTCTTCTTGTATGACACTAAACCCCTCTTTTTGTCCCTCCTTTGTGTTCCTAATAATTAATAGCATCATCATCCCCTAACTGATGATTTCAGGATGCAGGTACTATCCAATAGTACTCTCTTGGAATTGAACAGAATTTCAAAATCACAATCAAATACAAGTTGTTTATTTATTTATTTTTACAATTATACTTTGGCCTTTGCCAACCATAGTAGAAGAACATACAAGGGAAGGGAGATTTGGGGACATGAGAGGCTGAGTGGATGGGAATGAAGGTCACTAGGACTCAGCTAAAGGAAAAGTGACAGGTGGGTTTAAGAAGTAAGTCTACATTAGCCAATAAGTTATAGCCAGTGGTTTTAGCCTGCAGCTGGCCTCTTATTGGCTGAGGGGGATTGAGAGGTAACATCTGCGCCTTCCTCTGTACCAGAGGTTTGATCCAAGGGCAAAAGAGAGGAGGTGAGGAGATAAGAAAATTCTAAGTCTTGCCTTCTTGCTCACCCCAGCTCTGCTCAGCTCCTTGGCCATGGGAGAGAAAGGGACTCCTAGAAAGGTCAGGGCAGGGTCAACCATCCAGACTTCTGCAAAAGACAAGAAGATTGTAGGAAATCTCCTCTTGGGAAGGACCTTTGTAAAGACCAAACTACTAAATATGTTTGTTTTATTTGTTTTTAATTACACACTATAATATTATCCACAGTTGCAATTAAGATGAGTCCCTCCTTCCGCAGTCTTCACAATAGTCAGGACTCTTTAGTTGGAAGTGGTAGAGGCTCAACTTTGCCAGCTAAAGCAAATAAAGGAAATAATTGTGTTCACATAAATCATGTGTGGTAAAGGCAGGATAGGAGCTAACCATTAAGTAGAATAGGACCATAGGGGAAGTTTGCTTTGCCTAGAGGCTTCCGTCTCAGTGCAGGAAGGCTGCTTCTCCCTGCAGCCCATGGGCCACCAGCCTCTCAGTTCAAACCCAGAGTGGGAATGACATCTTTTGCTCTGCCTCACTGCAAAAGGAAGACAGGGGAAAAAAATCAGTAGGCATTTTCTGTGATTGCGGAGTCTAGTCTTTGTACACAGTACAAAAAAACCTGTTTGTAGCTACTTGCTTTCTAAGATAAATATTCAATATACTGAAGTAAGGATTTTTTTCTTTAAGCTTTTAAGTTCAAACTACAAATCTTATTATTCTATCTATAAATCTAATAAATTTTTAAGAGGCACTTTACAATTTTGGCAATTAAATTCCCTTAAATAGTCTAAACCGCATTTATAAATGCAATATATTTGATTTTCTTTTTAAGTACTTCAAATACTTGACTAACAAGCAAAACTTTCCCAGTACCTAAGCAGTTCTTATAAATCTAATAAATTAAACTTTTAAATATCATGACCTTTAAGTTCCCTTAAATCTTTCAATGCTGTTTACAAACTTACCCGACTTCTCTTGGAACTTTCAACTCTAAAGCTTTCGTTTGAAATCAACCACTTAATTAGAGATTTAAACTGGAATCACATGGCTAATTACAAAGTTGACTATGCCAGAATCTCTTAAACATTAAACACACTTTACAAACATTGCAAATGCTTTAATTGCCAGACATAGTGGGATTGTCTTAAGTTCAACACAAAAATGTTAAAAGTGTGGGTTTTGTTTACCTCATCCTCTCTGTGGTTAAAACCTTCCAAGGTTGCAAAACACCAGAAAAGGGCACACTTTTATAACTCCCAGAACACCGGAGCTGCCTTTTCACTGGTTTGTGTTTCTCATTAGCCCTGGATTTAACCACAGACACAGGAGTTGAGGAGCTAGTGACTTTCGGTGTCATTGTTCTTGCTTTCCTTACAGATGTTCTAAGTTCTCTTAAAACCATCTTCAATCAGGTGGTGCTCAGCCCATGTCCTACACATGGGGTGCATGTAGCTGAACTGAGTCTTTTGATTTGAGGCATAAATTCTTACCTAAGTAGCTCCTAACTTCTTTGACCTAATTCCCTCCAACTTGAGTCCATGAATTTAATAACCTTCCAGAACTCCAGGTACTTGTGTCACATGTCCACACACCAGGCCAGGTGACTTAAACATCTGGTCGTGCATGAGTACCTTCTGTTCCAGACTGCACAATAAGGGTAATGGAAGAACAGTGAAACAGCCAGAGAATAGCAACAGCTACCTGTAACAGTTCTCACTTCACCCACCCTACATACTCCTTCTTGATGAGCCTTCTTCTCTGCAGCCAATGTGACTTTGCTTAGATGGATCTGGCTGAACATGCTCCTTAATCATGACGAAGGAGGCATGACATCTCACGATGTCACCACAGGGTTCCTTTCAGTATCCAGCCATTTTATGTCTTTTGATACCTCTGATGGATATGACCGATGAGTTACAGAGGTCTAAATGGGCTATGTGCTTTTACAGCTTCCCTTCTTCACACACACCAGTTCCTCCACCTGCAGGGTCCTTTTCCGGCTTGTGTGCACACTAAACTCTCATTCATGTCTCACCAATCCATTCTAGAATATCTTCTGTCCATCCCTTTTCAGTTGTACCCTCTTCTGGAGCCACAGACCATCTTTGTGAGTCTATTTAGCACACAGTACAAAGCTTGGCAATCATTTGTCACTGTACTTATGTACTGATAGATCATCAGTTCCTGAAGGCAAGAATCTGAGTTAGTTTTATTTATATGCCTAACATCTCCATGCTGTCTGACACATACACAATCTGGAACTACTGTGAGGCCTCTGGAGCTAATATAAGAACTGAACTGTAGGCACAGTTAATACAATTCTCTAAGTGCACAATGAAAACTCATGATGGTGTGTGTGTATGTGTTTAGGTGTGTGTGTGTGTGTGTGTGTGTGTGAGAGAGAGAGAGAGAGGATAAATTTAGGAGCCATAGTGAAATCAACGAATGATCTCAGAACCAGCAGAAATACTAAAATCATTAAAGCCCCAACTAAATGTGGGTGCATGGAATCTTCAAGGCCTTTTACCTCCCTTTTAAACAATAATAACAGCAACACTTAAACAATGCTTAGGGTTATTCACCATATATTAGTTATCTTTGTAACTATGTTCTTAACCAAAATCCTATTAAACATTCATGAGAAGGTTACATAACTTATCTGTGCCTCTAAACATGTGCAGCTTACCTGTTGGAAACAGTACTCTATTGTGAAATGGGGCCTGGTAAGAACAAACTAAGAAGTGAAGATGACTGAGTAGAGAGAAAGAATGGATGAGGAATCTAGGAGAAGAACTCTCCAAAGGCTGAGACTCTCTGTTCATAAAGAGATGGCCACCATTACAGTGGAACATTTATTAACATTATTTGCTGCCTGTTGTATCTGAGTGACCATAATCCATTTCATTGCTTCATGAATGAGGTTCACATCTTAATATTTAACCAGATCCATATATAATGGCCCACAGAGGGCAGCTTTCCTCTGAAGAATTTGCCACAGCATAAACAGCAACCAACCACCCTCACTATTTTAGCTAGACTACTATTACATCAGCAGAGTTCAGCTTCCATCCTGTGGTACCCTTGGCTAACCATCAGGACCTGTAAGTTTCCATGTAGTGCTGCCTTGGTTCACTGTCATGAATATTTCTGCATCTCTCCTTCAGGGTCAGGCTAAGACAGAAGGTCAGAGGGTGAATGGATCCATGTTTCCTGACTTGAAAGGATTCCTGCTTATTTCCTTGTTTGAGTCACTTTTGTAGTTTCTGCAGAACCAAAAGGCTGTCACTCCAACTGATCACTCTTTCAGTGGTCAGTCCAAGCTTGTGACACACCTGCTAGCAAGTAAGCCAGGATCCATGAGATTGCTTTTGAATGCACTTCCGGCAGCAGGAGCTCTCTGCGATGAGTTTCTGCACGTTGACATTTATTGGCACTGAGAACAGATATGCGAGGTAGGAATTAAGATTATAGAAAATAGAGACAGATTGAAGAACAATACTTTCCTGTTTTAATCATGTGCTGACATATGTCTCTATGGCCTCTTTAGTTTGAAAAGCAAGGGCATTTCCCTGTTTACAAATGCAGGCTGGATATAGCTCCATGCATTGTTAAAGTAATGAATGCCAAGCTAGGAGTGCATGTGTGTGTAGGTATTTGAGCTGTGATTGAAGGAGACCATGCAGATGTCTGTCATTAATAAATTCTTTACATTGGTAACCATTCAATAATATTTATAACATCCCTCCCTTCTTGATGCTGGGAAGACTAATCTATATTATGAGTTGTGGATCCATTTTTAATGCCATGGTACTGTTAAAACTTAGCAATCTTGGGCAAATATCCTACAATATCCTCTTTAGTGCCTTAGCTTCCTCATCTATGAAACAAAGAGATTGAGAAGGATCATATTTATTCTTTCATATAGCTTTACGATTTCAGAATTTGAGATAAGCAACAAAATCCTCACTGATGCATTATAAATACCTCCTGCTTGTAATAATTTGACACCCAGAGATCAATTTGTTCAGAAATAACTCTCTCCAGGAGAAGAAAGACAGGATGTATAATCTTGTGTATGGGTTGCTGATCTGTTTCTCTGGCTGGGATCTAAGGCCAAATCAACTGGTAGTGAATGTTTGCAGGCAAGCATAAGGCAAAAAGGTGCCTCTTCTGCTAAGGACAGAGCTAAAGCCATGGACCAGCAGTCTCAAACTGTCTCCAATCTGCGTGGACTCATTCACCTGGGGCCACGCAACCTGTTTATTGGAAAGTGCACAGTTGAATCTCTTCCTAGGACTTCCCCAAAATGGCCTGTGTGCTTCTAGAATTCAGTCCTTCCCTTTAGATCTGTGGTTAACTCATATTTAAAGTTGACCCTCTGATCTCTAAAGACCTTTAGCAATACCAATAATGCCTTATAAAATGGTTCCATCATGCACCAGCCTCTTCATGGTCATCGTGCTGCAATTACTTCGTATATTAGGAAAGAGTTTCTGAATATCACTGAGTCTGATTTAAGGGACAGAAATTAAGTGTACAGCATTCTTCTGGAGCGTGAGGCACTGCCTTCCTTAGTTTGGCAGCCTTCTCCACTCTGGACTTCTGCTTTATACACTTCTCACAGCTCTGACACCTCTTCAATATATCTTGTCATTCTTGGCTAATAAAATTGGTTTTATGCCAAGCCAACCATTCTCTCAAATCCTGGGTGTCCCATCTCATCATGTTTCCCTTTTATCACGGAATAAAGTGCAGTGCTGTTTGACCAACATCATATGTGTGTTTCTTTGTTCTGTCCTACAAATAGAAACCTCTCCCAACATAACACTGGGGATTTTCCTATGATTTTCTTCCTTCTCACTTTTCTATGGCTAAGAAATATTCTAAGAGTTTTCAAGATGTGTGACTCTTTGTTCTCTTTGAACATAGTCACTCACTAGGAGAAGAATTCTTATTCTCCTTAAACCCATCAATTTGCCTAAGAAACTCATCTTCCACTGGGGTATCTTGGTTCCCATTAGAAATATTTCAGTTTGCCTCACACATCCAGATGTTCAGGATTTCACTCTGCTTCCCCTAAAACCCGGGGAGCTGTGAGATCTGTACTGTGCAGTCCCTTTTGCCGTATTGGCCACTGAATTTTAAAAATTAAATTATATAATGTTACATGTGCTATCTCATATACCTATATAAACACATGTATACATATGTATTCACGGCTATACATTAACCCTAAGTGTGTCATTTACATTTGCTTTTGGTTAATGTGGTACAGATTTATTTGTTCTTTTCCTTTTTTCTCAGCCCCGCTCCTCCATTCTACCCATCATTGTCCTCAGCACACTACCTTCTTCATACAATTTCTGTATGTCTCAACACACATAACACCCTTCTATGTTTTGCCATGGCTATATCATTGTATAAAATGATGAATGTGCATATGTAAATATGGATAGAAGTGGTGCTAGCCAGGGGCTTAGAAGGAGACATGTGGCAACTTTCAATCAAAATCATGCAAAAAGAGCTTCATAATAGAATTCTTTACAAAAGCACAGAGAGAAAAATTGTTCAAAAAAGAGCTTAATAATGGGATTATTATATAAAAGTACAGAGAAGGCATCAAAAGCTGGAAGGATGGGAATTATACCCCAGGTTACAGGAAGGAGGAAGGGAGGTGGTAAAAGAACCTGAAGAAAAGCCCTGTAGAAGGGACTACCCCGAGGGAAGCTCTGGGGTTAGTATACTCAGCCATCCACAGCCTCCCTCTCCTACTGTTCTCCCATTGTCTCCCTGGCTCAGATTGCCTCAGCCTGAGCAGAGGCCGGAAACTTAGGACCCCTGCTCATGCGCTCTCCACAGGTGGGTGTCCCAAGTGGGGTAGAAAGAGATGGAAGTGGATCTGCAGAAGAGAAATGAAAGCATCAGCTTTAGATTTTAATATTGTTGTAATTTATTGTGTAAAAATAATATATTCTTCATACTTTGCCATATCTGCTCTTCTTCATAATATTTGGTAGCTATCCTTCCAGGTTAACTGTCATTTAGTTTTTAATGACTGCATAAAGCTCATAGTGTATAAAGTTTAAAGTTTTATTAATTGATTTATTTTGCTAATGAACATTGATAGAATATGTACATATAGGAATGTATCTATGTGTGTATACTTATGTATATATATGCATACTGGTGCTTTTAAATATACAGTTTTAATTCTAAAGACTTTTGTCAAATTGCTGTGCACAAGGCTCTAACTTTTCATATTTACAAAGTGTACAGGTACCCTTTTTCCCTCCTCTACTCTAGAAGTCAGTGTTACAGTCTCTAATTTTGTACAATCTAAAGGTAAAGTGATGCCTCAGTAGGTACACTAATACGTGTGTTCCTAATCTTTACTGAACTTGAATAGATTGGCCCGTGTGTGTTGGCTTTATAGTGGCCATCTGGGCTTTCTAACCCACTGGCCCCTAGATGCTTGCTGGTATCCTTTTAAGGACTACAATTCTCTTTCTGAGATTTGTGCCCAACTGACCATGGCTGACCACTTTTCTGTTCACTTCTGTAATGAACATATTTTCCAGGGTACTGTTCTTTTATTTGTTTATGCAAAGACACTTTTTACCTCTCAGAGGCAGCCTTCTCTCTGGTGCTCTTGAGCAAAGCAGAGGAGTTCATGCATTGACATGAGGACTGAATTTGTAGTTGTAGTCCAGCCTAAAACTCTTTCCCCACTTGTCAGCATTGTAATGGAAGGCCCCAGAAGAAATGTCTCTCAGGCAGGACTTATCACCAAATCTCTTACTAGTGGTATGACTTTGACGTCGCTAAAGATAGCACTCATCTAAAATGACAACATAGGGGAAAAGGAAATTAATGGTGCCCATCACTCCCCTTGTCGCCGCAGTTACCCTATCCAAAACCTTTAGAGAGACCGAGGCATAACACTCAATCATGTACACACGAATCAGCCGAGGAGCTTGCTAAAATGCAGATCCTAATTCAGTAGGCCAGAGTGGGGGGGCTGAGATTTCTTATTCTTAACAAGCTCCCCAGGGTACAGATGCTGCTGATCCAATGATCCCAATTAGGATAACAAGAAAGTAGACAAGAAAAGCGTCATTAGATTAAGCAGCAAACGAACAACAAGTGTCTTTGTCCATATCTGTTGCTATAATAAAAGATCTGAGACTTTGTGAATTATAAAGAAGAGAGGTTTATTGACCTCCCAGTTCTGGAGGCCCAGAAGTCCAAGAACATGGCACCAGTGTCTGCTTGATTTCCAGTGAGGGCCTCATGCTGCCCTAACTTTTGTAGTAGAATCAAAAATAAATGGGAGCAAGAAGGAGAGTGTGGAGGAAGTGAGAGTGAGGAAAAGAAAGAACACGAGTATGGACTTGCTTTATAACAACCTACTCATAGGTTAACCGAGTCAATCCTGCAAGACTGAGAATTCACTCTCTCCAGAAAATCACTAACCAATTATGAGGCCTCTGCCTCCAGGACCCAAACACCTCCTACTGGGTCCCATCTTCTGACACTGCAATCTTGAGAAATTAGGGCTCCAAACATGAATTTTTTTGTGGGGGAGCACATTTAAAACATGGCAGTGAAGAAGAAGAAAGCAAATGGTTAATCACAGTTAACCCAAGTCTGAAGCTTCAGGAATAAAGCTGTCCTGTGTGCTTGTTTTCTGTCCCTGGAATCAGAAACCATGCATTGATGCTATCAGTTTCTTTCCCCCAGCAGATTCTAAGTTCCTCTAGAGCAAAAAATGTGTTTTGCTCAGCTCTGTGTCCCTAGCCTTGCGCAGTGTCTGGCACTCAAAAGTTTGCCAAATGACAAGGGGCAGAGTTGCACAGGTAACTGAATTGTGTGAGGCCTGGGATGGACCTATAAATGCCATATGCAGTTGTGCACATGGAAGATGCAAGAAAGAAGTTTCCAGCACCTGAGCCCAGAGTTGAGGATCCCTGACTGGGGCAAGCTCAGTCATTGAGGACCTCATCCCAGGAGACAATGTACAGAGGTCCCAGATGCAGAGAGAGAGGCAAAGGTGGTCCTTCATGGGGCAAAAAAGGCAAGCAAAGTGGGGACTGCTCTCTGGAAGAACAACAACGGGTCACTTCTTTGTCTGTGCCCCTGAGCACTTCTCAGTACAAAGATGAATAAAGCACACAGGGCCTTGGCTTCCTGTAGCCCGTACAGAAGCTTCTCTACCAAAGGCAAGAAGCAAGATAACAAAATAGTAGCAAGCACTGACTGACTGCACCAAGGCCTGTGTGAGGAGACGGCACCTTGCCTGCGTCCCCTTATTGAACTGAATCTTTACCACAGCTCTGTTGCAGTAGACACCATCCTCGCTTTGACAATAAAAAAGTGAGGTCAGAGCTGGGACATACCTGTGCAGGTCACTCAGCAAGTCAAGGTCAGAATTAGGATTTACACTGAGGTTCATCTGAATCATTCTCATTTCCACTTAGCGTGAGTTAAGTTGGTCTTCACTTAAGAAGAGTTACTGTGCACTCAGCAATGTGCTATTTGCCCAAAGGATGTTATATATTCTAATATACTTGGATTCCTCTTCTTTTCTTCTCCCTTACTTTTGAATAAAAATAAACATCTTATGGTGGTTCTGTCTACATATTCAAATAGGGAAAAAAAGAGACTATCTTCACATCTCGTGTCCCTGTTACTTTTTGCCTGCAGAAAACCACACATTGTTGATTGGTTTATACACACAGTTGCCTCATTTGAACTTGCTTGTAAACTAGAGCTGCCAACTCCTTCACCAAAGAGTGGAGGACATACCTTCTGGGAATGTGTTTGAAAACTTTCCAGGAGCATTTGAGAAACATTTGGTGATAATATAACATTCACTGAGTAAGGGAAGCCTCATCTTCGTGTTTTGTGACATTAGTAAAAGAGCTCGAAGTGCGAGTTTTCTCCGTGCTGTGTGGGAGCACATGCTCACTCCAACTTTGGGTTGTGCTGTGTTATCAGTGAGCTGCCCTCTCCGGGATCCTGCCAGAGTGGGTTGCAAGAAGTAGTAAACCAGCAGCTTCCATCCAAGTGAAACCAAAATTACAATACAATCCCTACACGGTGCAAGATTTGCAAGTTGAATTCCAGAGGAACGGCCCCTTTGTTTGGCCAAGTCTTGCCTAGGTCTTGGTGGGCAAGGATACTGAGCTGCACTCAGCCTTCTGGACCCTTTCCAGCCACCTTCTGCTTTGGCATCTCAGGCCGGGTCCTGAAGGAGCCCACTCTCCTCCCCCTCATTCTTCCCTTATCTTCCTTCAACATGGCTGAGTAACCAAGGCGACAGTGAGGCTTTGTGGGAAGAGCAATGCCAGCCGGCTGTTTTGTTCTGTCACGATGTTCCATTCAGTGGCCAAAAGCTCTAAAATCAAACAATATAGTTGGCGACATCAAGTCAACACAAGCTGCACCAACTGTCCCAGGCTTCAGGCAGCTCAGGGGAGGAGAGAGCCAAGCTGGGGACTTCGGAGGAGACAGTGAATCGGAGGAGACCCAGGAATCTCCCAGCTGAGAAAACAATCTGCTTTTAAAGTCACTGATAAATTCTTTCCACTTAATCTTTATTTAAAGAAACTATGTTAATTAGCTGTGACTATCTCATGTAATTATCTTAAAATAGGATGGGTATTAAGTGCTGATAAAGGCAATCTCAAAAAGCAATAGTGGATTTTGTTAGCTTCAAGTATATTATTCAAATTAACCACAGGTGAATATAGTGAAATCAGAAAAGGTTTCATAACTGCGGACATAATTGTCCCTGCACTGGATCAAAATTAGAGGTGAAAATTTACCTATACAGGAACTTTGTATATATATATATATATATATATCAGATGTCAGCTATTGATTGGATGTCTCTTTCAAATTTGTTATTGCTAAATGCTTAAAATATATATATATCAGATCTTTGGCGATTTCTTCTCCCCTTTTGAGATTCACATTTTAAAATGAAGGACTCATTTTATGAATGTTAACCACCAACCTATCAATGAGTAAAATATGTACCGAGCACCTCTAATGCTCAAGTTATAGCAATGAACAAACAATATAAGATATGATCATATCTCCCCTTAGGAAGATTGCAATCTACTTGGATGGTGACGAGAAACATGCAAATCTTAGGAACCTATGGAACTGACTCTAAGGTTTTTTGGGGTTTTTTGGTGCCAGGGATCGAACTCATGTCCTTGCGCTTGCGCAGCAGGCGGTGAAACCACTGAGCTAAATCCCCGGCCCATGGGCAATAAGTTTTACCCTTGACTCCCACCAGGACTTGAAAAATGTTCATCAATTGGAGAAAATTATAGAAACCAAAATTCCTCATATCTCTGGGAATGTTCCATTTTAAATATGATTAGATTTTTCACTTGGAAATGATTGCAGGATTAAGTTGCAGAAAGATCCCACAGAGCCAGGAGTTGTGGTACACACCTGTAATCTGTCTAGCACTCTTGGGAGGCTGAGGCAGAAAGCTTGCAAGTGCTAGCTCAGCCTGGGAAATTTAGCAACTTAGCAAGATCCTGTGTCAATGAAAAATAAAAAAATAAAAAGGGGTTGGGAGTAGAGCTCAATGCAAAGACCCTGGGTTCAATCTCAAGTACTGAAGAAAAACAAAAAGATCCTCCAGGTTATCTCAACTGGTTAAACTTTAACCAAATTAAACAGGAAGGTCTACATTCCAGAGGACTAACGAGTATTCAAGCCCTGTGATACCAGAGGTGGAGTGTGTCCAGCTATCCATCTAGGGTAAGCATCTCCAGGGCCCAACACATTGCTTTCAACAGAATTGACACTCATTAGTATCTGTTGAATGAGTGAACCTTCCCAAATTATGGAGCTAGTGAGTAAGAAATGCTAAGAAGATCCTACAATGGTTTATTCTCAAGGCATAGCCAGGGAGCATTTTACAGGGCCAGAAATACCCCAGAAAGACACACAAAGAAGAGACACTTGGTTTAAAAAGCAGCTTCCAACTCACTCCATGGTGTTTTCCCATAAATGGATTATGACCTATTTTAGATTGAAACTCATTACTGGTAATGGGTAATAAAATGAATTTGTTGATTTAGGACTGGCATATTCGAAAATGGAAAGGAAGGGGAAGAAAGGGAAGAGGAAAATATGCATTGATTCAAAGTTAAGGGCAAGTCTTTCTCTAAACTTTTAATTTTCATCATATGTGTGAACATATATACTATCAGTAGGTATAGACAGATGATAGATTGCTAAGATATTATAGACATGTGTTGCAAAGTTAGTGATAATCAAAAGATTTTGAGCAGTATGTCTTTAGAAAAATATTGGCAATTTGTCAAGAAAGAGCAACAATTTAGATAAAGAAAGTGGGGATGGAAAGGCCCAGTTAGGTGAAGAACTGCAAGTAATTGGTCTGGCTAGAGGATAAGGTTCCTGAGGGAGAGAGATAGGAGGTAAGGATAGGGGGCAGAGAGGAGACAAAAGGTATTTCCTTCAGCTAAGAAATTGCACACAAGCTAATAAAGAGTGGCCAAGAGAGAGAAAAGATAGGGAGGAAATATGGAAGAAGTCAAAGGAGAATTGACTTTCAAATAGAAATTTGAGGTCATGGTCAACAGTGTCAAATGTTCTATGCTGGCCAAATGCAACAGTGATGAATAAGAAGGCCATAATTTGGCAACGAAATAATCAGTGACTGTGTTAGTCAGCTTTCCATGGCAAAGGGAGGAAAGATTTATTTTGGCTCACTGCTTCAGAGATTTCAGTCCATGGTCAGTTGGCCCCATTGCTTTTGGGCTTGTGGTGAGGCAGGGCAACATGCAGGGAACAGGTGACAGAGAAAAAGCTCTTCCCTTCATAGTGACTGGGAGTCATTCAGAGATAGAGGAAGGGTCCATACCCCAGTTCCTTCTTAAGGTCACACCCCCAGTGACTCACCTTTCTCCCACTGGGCCCCACCTCTTAAAGCTTCAATCAATCCCAACAACACCCCAGGCTAGCAACCAAGCTCTCAGCACATGAGCCTTTGGGAGCCATTTAAGATCTACACCATAAAAGTGATCTTAGTTTCTTATTTATCTTGCTTGCTTGTTTTTGTGGGTTTTTCCTCCTTTATTTCCAACTATTTTGGAACCGGGATCCTACATTAAGAAATACATTACATTGCCCAGTGTGGTGGTTCACATCTGTAATCTCAGCACTCTGGAGGCTGAGGCAAGAGAAGCAAGCATGAGTTCATGTGAGGTCAGCCTGGGCTTCATAGTGGGATGCTGTCTCAAAGGAAAGAAAGAGAGGGGAGGAGAGAGAAAGAGAGAGAGAGAAGGCTGGGGGGGGGGACACGGCAACCCACATGTACATAATACATAAACCAAACATAATTTTCACAAAAACAATATATAGCTTCCACATTTGAAGCACTCTATTTTTCCATTCTATTCTATTTGTTTACTTGTTAAGTTATTGAGACCCATTAAGTTGATTTCATACCCAAGCACTGGCTGGTGACCAATAATATGAGAACAGTACATTAGGTCACAATACAGCTTCTCTGAAATGAAAGCCACAACCAGTGCAGGTTCTCCTGTGACCAAGGGCAGCAATCCTTTCTGTTGTGTGCATCTATTTTTATATGTCTTATGTATAGATTTGACTTTGCAAAGCCAGGACTCTAACACTTATATGTGTTTGCAAATATGTTAAAGAATTTTTTTTAGTCAAGTCTCCATTTCAGTCTCCTAGAGCTTTCTTAGATATGTGTTTTTAAAACCATTCATATTGACAGTTATAGAATTGCTTTCTGAAAATTCCTGTCCTAAAATGCACAAAGCATTGAGCAATCACAGATATTTTGTGTGATTGTGGAAGTGGAGATAGGAGGAAGGGAAGGAGAACAGTGAAGGACTAAGCTGGAAGATTTCACTTTAAATAATGAAAAACCAAAACAGTACCTGCTTTCCAAAGAAGACCATAAGGGATTTTCCTCTTTCTTGGAAAGAGAGAAAGTTTAAAGAATATTCCTACTTGGCTCACCTAAGGTAAGAATCAGAACATGTTTAATAAATTTTTGTGATGCATATGCATGTTTTCTATCTTGAGGTTTAAAATGTTTAAAATAAGAATGACATTTAAAAATAATTACTTTGCTCCCTTTCAAGAGCTTTGCAAACAAAGACAATTAGATCTTTAAAAAGCAGTTGCAATACCAGGTCATATTTAAACAACTTCAAAGTGGGAAAAGGTATTTTAAGCAAATATCTATGTTTTAATAAATATACTTAAGATAAAATTTTAGTGAAGATTTTTTGAGAAGTCAAAATATTTTCTTAGTTTTTCATCTTTTGTTTTATCTTTGCTTAACATCTTTTGTATTATCTAATATCTTTTGATATTTGTCATCACATTTGATGGGCATAAATTTTTTACTAATAGCTTTCTACACCTTTTGCTAATACTTCAATAATTATAAATTATGTTTCTTGTAAAGCATAGTAAAACTTCTAGAATTTTTAGAATACTAAGTTTTCAATTTTGTCTGCAGGAAAAGTGTTTGTTTCCTAATGTCCATAAAAATTGAATGATGTGCTAAAATACTATTTTGAAATAAATAAAATAAAATGTAAAAGACTAAGGACTTAACTCCTGCATACCCTTCTTGTGGACAGGATGGAGCTTGCTTGGGCATTATAGGTAATACTGACTCTCTGAAGCGCTCTTAACTGACTTCTATGAATCAGGAGGAGTAACTGGCACTCCTTGCTTCTGAAAAGCGTAATGACTGTGCAAACCCACCCACAGGCTGGCTGTTTGTTCTCTGGTGGAGCCAGGCAATGACTAACGCATGTGCTTAGGGGCTCAGACAGGTTTGTTCCTGAACATGTTGAAGTCAGTAGTACTGGTATTACTGTTAAAGGGGAAATTCCTTTCCCTCATTCCCTGATTCCACAATGAGGGATTTTCCCTGAATACTCTCTAAACTCCTTCTTCTTCTTCATGCACTCTACCCCCAAGAAGATGGAGTAATTTATGAATGGCAAAGTTGGGAGGAATACCTGGGATGGTTGGCTCATCTTTGATTTTTTCTCTGGGCTCTCCCAGCACTCCCGCTCCTGTGTGGGAAGGTCAGCCCACCCAAATCGCATTTTCAACTTGTCTAAAGAATTCAAGTCAAATCTTCCATTCTGGCTTCTATCATTATGAAAGTGTTATTCTGACTGAAGTACAGTATTTGGTTTTTGTTTTATTTTCAACATTTTCAGAACTTGAGTGCAAAAGAGAATTGCTGCTCATGGAGTTCCCCTTTGTATGCTCCAACAATATTTACTGGATTATTTAGTGCAACATTACTTACATGGACAAAATATGACTAGAGTTGTTGATTCAACTGAATTGAATATTTTGAAAAGACTTGAGCAAGGCAAATCATTTAATAAATGTTATTAAATGTGAGCATGACAACTCTAAATGTCTACCAGGAACTCATAAAAATGTAAAATTGTGAATTCATGTTGTGTCTCAGTGTCTTAAAATTTTTCCTTCACTTGAAACAAACTGAATTTGGAAATCTGGTATGATGCTTTTATTAGTATACTAATTATAAAATGAACACTAAATTTCAATCAGCTTACTCAAATGGAAAGATGAAGATCCTATCTCTTCCTTAAGGCACTGGCCAAATTGACATGTGTTTATGTCCTCAAAATATTCTAAGCATTTCAGTATCATTTTATAGGAATTTACCTCTGCCATTGGTCTTTAAAAAGTTATTTTGCATCAGGTCACTTGTACTATAGTTTTTATTTAGAAGTTTTTCAAACTTTTCAGGCCAGGAACCCTTGAGAATCCAGTGAAAACTAGATTCCTATCTCCCCTAAACTACATATACACATAGCCCACAGCTCACAGAAGCATGAAGACCAATTTTGATTAAGTTAGTGAAAAACTTGCCACCTTTAATTGTTCCTCGATGGTTAGGCTGAAACATGCCAAGTTCGCAGCATAGCCATCAGATAAAATAATTGCAACTGAAGGCCATAAAAGTAGAAATTTTTCACTCACTTTATTCTCATTTTATCTTGACTATATATCCAGAGAATTGCTTAAAGTTCAAGCACCATATTTTCAGAAGCATATTCAGAAACTAGAACCAATTTAGAAGAAATGCCTGATAACTGGGAAAGTTGACACCAAGGAAGAACATCTTAGGGATGAAGAAAAAATGTCCTGGGTGATGGAGAACTGACATGAATATGAGGACTGTTTGGAATTGTACTGACAGGTAGAACATTAAACAGTAGAAAGAAGTTACTTCCCGGAAGGTATGGTCTTGGAGGGAGAATCCTATCAGCTGTAGAGAGAAATGAATAATTACTAATTGTCTCTGTTACTTTCTTGTTGCTAGACACAATACTCAACACTCACAACTCTATGGAGGAAAAGTTTGGCTCACAGTTTGTAGAGGTTTAGTCCATAGCTGGCTCCACGGCAGGTGTCATGGCAGAAGAGAAAGAGCTCAAGGTGTGGCAGACAGGAGGGAGAGAGAAATCAAAGGAGCTGGGAGAGTGATAGACTGTTTCTGGTCATACCCTCATTGACCCACCTCCTCTGACCAGGTTTCACCTCCCAACATTACATTTAGCTATAGACTTAGCAGGACTAATTTGCTGATGAGTATCAGGCCCCCATGATCCAGTCACTTCCCTAAAACCCCACTTACGATTCCTGAGGCTTTGGAAGGACATTTAGATGTAAACCGTAACACCAATCAACACGAATTTATAAAGAGCCTACTATCATCTCAAAATTTTAGATTGCCAATATCTTCAATGAGATATGAGTGCACAATAAATTAATCTCAAGTTCAGAACAACCAAGTAGATTCCTATAGATTATAGGAATAATATAGATTACTTTTCCCTTTGCTTGGATAAGTTATGTATTATTCTCCATTAAAAAATTTACACACATATTTCAGCTAAGGATTTCCATACTCTTATGTGTTACAGCAATATTATTTGGTTTTATGTTCTTGATTTTTCCACTCAAAAACATAGTTTTGGTTTTTGCCTCTTTTCTAGGTAGTCCTTAAGCACAATGATTAAGCAAGCTAAAATTTCCCTTGAAAATTTATGTATTTTTTGAACCCTACTTATTAGCCAGCCTCTCTTTTCCTTCCACTCCATCTTAATTCTCACAGAAATATTCCTGTAGGGAAAAAGGGAGATTTTTTTATATTTTAATTTTCTAGGAAAAATTGGCTAATAAATTAAAAATAGGGATTTCTCTACTCTCCTTCTCTTGTTTCTCATTTCTCTTTTTCTTTCCTGACCTCTTTCTCTGTGACTTGTTCTCCAAATTTTCCAGGATAACCAGATACTCAAAATTGGCTACATGATTTGCATAGCTCAGTCTAAAGTGAAAATGAGAGAGAATCTGAAGACAGTGGCAACAAAGCAATATACCAAGTAAAGGGCCATGCTGTGTGGGCAGGTTGTACATCCATGAAGCTGGTCTGTGTGTACTCACTAATTGACGACTGCTCCCTAAATCCCAGGAACTGCACTAGCTGTTTAACATGCATGATTCTATTTAATTGTCCCTGCAATCTTATGTCCAGTGTTATGAGTAAGAACATTGAAATTAATTGGAAGAAGATAATTTTCTGAGATCACATGCAAAATAAGTAGAATTATGGGGTTGGAACTCACAACTGCTGCCAAAGCCCATCTCTGTAGGGATTTCAGGAAAGAAGAAAGACCTACAGAAAATATGATCCGCTGAGATGACCAGTTTCTTGAAGTTGAGTAGATGGGCACTCTGTGCATCGAATGAGACCATGTGAATTTCTAGGGAGTCAAAAGAAAATAAAAGACTACTCCTGACTTTTAGATATGTATAATAAAATGAGAAGAAGGAGGGTATCGCAACACTCAGAAAATGGACTTGGTCTACTAAGAAGTCTGATACTCAGGGAAGATCAAACATCCTTCCCCTCAATCATTCCATCACCTAGACCTGCTCTCCCTAGTTGAGCAACGACATACTCTTTCACACCAGTGCTCCTGCCCCTTTTCCTCCAGGGAGAGATTTACGAGGGGCAATCAAAAAATGCAGTGAATGTTTAAATTTTTAAATTTTATTAAGTTGTGAAAGGCACATTGCCATGAATTCCCCTCAAAATATTCCCCCTTGCTTCAACCACACTTACTTATCTCATTGTTCTAGCCACTTTTTGGAGCAGATCTGAGAGTTCTCTTTCATGAGTGTCTTTATGAGGTGCAATAAAAAAATATGGTGAGTGCTGCTGCTGAGGGCCATCCAAAGGAAAGACCAGGTCACAAAGACATTACAGTGTCTCCTCATCCATAGCATTCACCAGATCTGGCACCATTTGACTTCTGGCTCTTCCCCAAAGTCTAAATTACCATGAAAAGGAAATGTTTTGAGTCAATTAGGGACATCAAGTCAGTCACAATGGGGCTAGTAAAGATTTTTCAAAAGTCTATAAAGAGTGCAGATTCATTCTCTTTGTTTCGTGCCTGGCCTGGACCAATACTGTGCCATGATTGTGGGTATTTATTTCTATTCTTGAGATTAACCTCTTTTTGAGTGACTTATTCTTGAGGTCCCACAGTTGAAAAATAAGATGTTAGCAAGCTTTGTGGCTGAACATATGAAACATCATTTTCAATCAGGTTTAATCATAAAGATATTTCAGATGTTTATCTCTTGATCTCTATAGTCTGCTTATGATTGCTTTTGGACTTGAGAGGAAGACAAAATAGTATGTTTTGTCTTCTGAACCCCACAAGACCTCCTTTCTCCATACACAGACATCCTCCTTCCCCCAAATCCTTGAAGCATGACTTTGCTCAGTCCTGCCATTCAGCACTAACAGGAACATTTCTTCTGCTGAAATTTGTGCCTTATATAAAGTTGAACTTTAAACTGGAAAACTTAACTTTTGAATTGAACTCTTTTTTTAGTTTCTGGCTTTGCAAAAGATACTTCTTCTCAGTGGACCTCAGTGTTTTCACCCAGGAAAATAAGGTGTGGATTTTCTGATCTTGAAGATCCCTTCTACCCCTGACATGCTCTGAATTAGTCCCTCGGGTCAGGGTCTTAGGGTCTTTCATGTCTGTGGCCCAGGAAGTTGTCTGGAAGACTAGTCTAATCAATACCATTAGGTAACAGGAACAGAGGAGAGGTCTTCAGGAAATATGTGCACTCAGTGACAATCATCAGACCACGAAGTTCTAATCTATGTTATTTAATAAAGGGTGACTTGAAGGGCACAGATTTAGGACAACAGATCATTCTGTCTCTCTGATGGTGCAAGAGCAGATGTTTTGAACGAGACAAGATTCCACTGATTTTCTAATATCACACAAATCAGAGACCTCTAGGGTTCTCAGGTCCTGGTATACCATCTTATTTGAGCAGATTAAGGTGGTACTTTAATCGTCTATTTTGTCAATGTAAATTTTGGGGGCTATTCCTAGGAGTCAGGCATAGTTCTAGGCACTGAACTGGGTCAGGGAACAAGACAGAATGGAAACTCTTCCCAGGAAGAATGTACATTCTAGAGTAGAAAAGCATTCCAGGACATGGGCTCTGAGGCACAGGTAAACTTGGTGTGGCTTTTACATAAGGAAAGTATGATGTAATTAATTTTATGCATCAACTTATGTAAGCTACAAAACACTCATGTAGCCAAAGATTATTGTAGGTATTTCCATGAGGTGTTTTGAGATGAGATTAGCACTGAAATTGGTAGGCTTTGAGTAAAACAAATCAATCTCCACAAGGTAGGAGGGACTCAACCAGTCAGTTGAAGGCTTGAGTAACATAGTAAAAGATTGGCCTCCCTGGAAGCAAGTGAAAGTTCTCCAAAATACCACTTTCCAAAGCCATCTGCAACTGTGCCTTTCTTGGTTTCATAGCAGGTGGCCTTTGGACTCTAACTGAAACATCTTCCCTAGGTCTAAAGCCTGCAGGCCCACACTGCATATTATTGACTTGCTGGCCTCCATAGAGAATGAAAATGAAGTGGACAGATAGGCTGGGGATATACTGGGTGAGGTTTGACATAGTCAGGAGCTTGTTCTTTCAAAGAAATAGGTACCGTAGGGGCTTTGAATGGGAATGTTAGCACCTGGATCATTCAGATGCTGTGTGGAGGATGGACTGAGACAGGCAAATATGAAAAGAAAGAGGTCAGAGAAGTGGCCCAAAGTGTCCAGGCAATGGATAGTGACAGAACGGGTCAGAAGTTGTCAGATTCAGGAAATGTTCTGAAGTGTGTGCCAACAGAAGATACTCTGGGATTTTATAATTGTTTCAAAAGTTGAAAAACAAAGACTTTTTTCCACTAAAGAATACATAAACAGAACAGATAAGTAGGTCCTGACTCTGGCCTAGAAGGATCTATAGGTACTGCGTGCAGACTAAAGAAAACAAAAGTAAAATTTATAGTTATAAATACCAAAGTGAGTCTTATGACTATGGTCTCATCACTATGGTAAACCCACTACTATGGTTTGAATATGCTTTGTCCCCACCAAAATGTTGAAACTCGATCCCCAATACAACAATATTGAGAGATCTGGGGGTCTTTCAGAGATATTAATGATTTTCTCATAGAAGTAGACAAGGTCTTGATGGGCTGGTTATTTACCAAAAATGTGAACTGTTACAAAGTGAGCCCAGCACCTCCTTCAGTCTGTAGAATACTTTGTGCTCACCCCCACGTACCCACTTTCCTTCCACTCTTCCACCTTGAACTGAAGCACCATGGGAACCCCATCGGAAGCCAAGAAGATGCCAGCACCATGTCTCTGGACATCCAGAGCTGTGAGTTGAATAAATTTATTTTCTTTATAACTTATCCAAGTCTTAGGCATTTTATTATAGCAACAAAAATGGACTAAATAACCCATGATTATTCTGAGTGTCTTTGATGACACTTGTGCCTCCATTTCCTCATCTGCAGCATGAGGACACTAATAGGACTCATCAGGAGGATTAGTGCACATTTAGAGCTTGGAAGAGTACCAGGCATTCAGCGAGGATCACACAAGTGTTAATTATAGCTGCTATCATCATCATTATCATAATTGGTCAAAATCCAAAGTCAGTCAGACTTAGAGTCAGAACCCAAATATTATACCAAAGTGAGTAAGACACTCTCTGGATTAATTATAAACATAGGTCCCATAGACAGAGGACATGGGTATAGTGTAGACACAAATATACTGTATCTTATCATCCCAGAAATAAACAACTCAACAGCCAGAGTCTTACAGAGAAAGAGAGAGTGGGGTGGAGGGATTTTTAGGGGATTGAGAGTAGTTCTTAGACACCCATTCTGATTTAAAAGTTAAAATTAGAATAATAATAGTAAATTTGATAATGTATAATGCCTCTTTACAAACCTTATCTCATTTAAACTACTTTAATTGAAGAAATGACTCACCAAGATAGCCTATCATCCTTTATTACAGATGAGAAACAAGGCTTGGAGTAGCTAGGTAGCTTCCCCAAGATCTTGTGCTAATAAGTGAACCAGTCAGAGGCCCATGCTCGGTACACTGATTGGGAAAGAATGGGAATTACAGGGAGTACCACAGACCTCGTTATTAGCAGGGAAACAGCCTTCTCAGTGTTTCTTCAAAAGTGAGAGGATTGAGAACATGGAATAAGGCCTTGGCTCTGCAGTACAATGCTGGCAAGAGCAGCTGCCATAAACCAAGCTGGGAGATCTGACTTCTTTTCAGAGTCCCTCACTACCCTTGGTCTTCTTCCTTCCCAAATAACTGGCGACAAAGAAAAACAAACCAACACACACACACACACACACACACACACTCACACACACTCAGATGAGCACTCTGGCCCATCTGGCAGGTGGAGATCTCACTGTTGCAAGGTCAGCAGTAGCTGGAAGGGAGGAGCACAGTAAGACTTCGTCTTCGAATGCCCCCTAACTGATGCTCTGCCCGTCCCCAGTGCTCACTCCCCTACACAAGAAACTCTCACTTGACCGTGGAGATGGAGCAGAAGTGTGGCCCTTTGTGTGTAAAGAACACTGATTGTAGCTGGGGGACCAGATGGGTGCCTTCCACTCCCTCCTGCTGGTCTGGAAAAGAGCTAGAAGAAGGTGGTTTTAAGAAGACACATGATTTGTTATATGACATCTCTGGGCTCAGACCTGGAAACATGTTAGCTGGACATGGTGAGTGTGTGACTTCAGGAACCAGTCCACTAGGGCTATGGGATGGGGACGGCATCAGGCAAGTCTCCATTGCCCTGCTAGGATATATGGAAACTACTGCCCATCCTCCCCATTCCCTATGTGTGCTCACAGCTCTCCACTGAACGAGAGACAAATTGCTTTAGGGGCTGCCTCGTCCTCCTTCCTCATCACTGTCAGGCCCCTGCTACCCAAAGTGTGACCTACAGACCAGTGTCATGGTCATCACCTAAGAGCTCATGAGCAACACAGAACCTTGGGCTCCACCCCGACCCTGCTGAGTCAGAATTTTCATTTGCATATATGATTCATATGCACATGAAACTTCGGGAAGCACTGCCTTAGCCCACTGAAGACTAAGCTAGGCTCACTTAGGGTGGAGCCCTAAAACAACAGGATGGAGAGGAGATGGAGAAATTCTTAGTCAACTCTGATCTGGGAATGGCAGAAACACTGACACCAAGAATGTGGCACAGTAAAATCTTTGGTCAGCTAATTCTAAGTAATTAGGTCCACAGGCCATCATTAGAATGAGGTGCAGGTGAACACCTGAACTGGTCCTCTAGGGGATCTGAACCAAGGACACGAAGAGATGCAAGGCACCCAGTAGTGTGGAAACCAGCACCTTCCTCTCCCTAGAAACCAGCAGGATGCTTCCACAGAGCGTATTATCTACACCTTCACCCAACATTCTGATGTGGTTCCTGAAGCTTCACTTACAACGTAACAAAAGAGGCCCAGAAAACAGAATTCAGGGCAGATTCTGTAGCTTTCCCAGACTGCTGTGTGTTTCATGATAGGCTGCGTAAAATGAGGAAGGAAAGGAGGATTTAGATACGGATGAGGACGGGAAGGTGAAGGGGAGGCCAATGGCCATCTCCACAGACTGAGAGTCAATGATAGCAATTCAGGCAAGAGTTTTCAGGCTTCTAGAACACTCGCCCATACTGTACTTCCCGGACGCAGTATTTATGTTGGTTGCACCATTTTATAGATGAAGAAAACAAGAAAGAGGAGTCTTGCCTGTGACTGTAAAGCCAATCCTCATAACCAGGTAGACAGGCAAACTGAGAGTAGTTTCTACAGGACAACAAAAATGAAGGGAGGAAAGTGAGAAGCAGAAAGGAGAAATAAAGGAAGGAGAGAGGTATAAGGAAGGACAGAAGGAAAAGCACTGATTTTTATTGTATCTTTCTAACATTTTGACTGGACATTTATCCCTTTTGCTTTCTGAACTCATTTTTTTTTAGCAGTTCAGTCCTACTGCCCATCACTGTTTGCTTGACATAAATCTTTTCATAATATATTACTAATTACATAAAAGACAGAACTGAAATTTTCAATGCTTGGATTAAGTGTGCTTATTCTACCTATAGTTATGATGCACACAGAATCAAAGTGCATTTCTTAAAATCTCCTTCTTTTGATGGCTTGCAGTGTCTGTCAATATAAGGCTACTTATCCCCAAACTTTGATGGAATTTAATTGTATATGATCTAAAAGTTAATGTCCTCACAGTGGAAACTTGGAATTTGGGCAGCAGTACTCTGTGAGGCAATTTTCAGATGTACACGTGTTGGGACAGGCCGCTGTTATTACAACTTGATAAAGTCTCAAAATCTGAAGTCGGTGGAATGCTAAGAATGGAGAAAAAGTACGAGGCGACCTGCTTCGACCATGACATTTCATGATGAGGAAATGGTGACCCATGGAGAGGGCCAGTGATTTGGCCAATATTCCTCAGCTAATGCTTAGTTTGAACTTAAACCCAGACAATCAGTTTACATAATAAGAAAAATCATGTTTTAAGCAAGCCAAGGATTTCTCTTGATTGCTTTAACATTAACATAATCACTCTGACCTCTCATCAAACCAATCAGATTGTTTTTATCCTGTGAAGTTCAAATAAACTATTTTCACATCGCTGTGCTTTATTTCTCTCCTGAAGAGATAGTAACAATGGATCCTCATTGGCTTGTGCATTTTCTGACTCTTCTTCAATGTTTTAATTCCATGGAAGATAAGGAAAGGCTTTTGCCTGGACACTTTCACATCCTCTTCTACCATATTTTGGATATCGTGTTATGATAAGTGTGTGTTCCAGCACCTGCCCGAAAGCCTTAACATTATGTTATCCACTGAAAACAAGTGATCCATTTGATCTTTTCAATCTTATGAGTGGTAGGGTCCCCATTCTACTGCAAAGAACACTGAAGCTCCTCAATGCCAAGTCACTTGCCCAAAGCCAGACACCCAGGGCCAAGTGGAGCTCTGACTGAAGCCTTCCTCAGGACCCAGTGGCTTTCCTCCACTGTGAGCAAACCTGAGCGTTGCTCCTGGATGCAGTGAATGAATAAAGTATCAAATGAAAGCTATCCATGTTCACTGCAAGGTTTGGTGGGACATAGACCATTGTAATGGGCATTTGAAGAAAAAAACCTCCATGCCAGTTTGCATCTCAATTGTTTGCTAGAATCACCTGGAAGGAGACAAAACTGCCCTCAGGGATCACCAGGGGAGAAGCTGACAGAGACTGACAAGAGGAGCATTGCTTTCCTAGCTCTGGTGGCATCAAAGTGCCTCAGAGAGGATGCAGGGCCTCCCTCCCCCCAACTCAGGCCACCAGGGCAGATGGCCAGCTGCCAAACTGCTATAAATCTGTTTTTTAATTTAACCTTCTCTCTGGCCTCACCATTAGGATTGCTGCACAAACAAGGAAACTGAGAGGAGTCCTCCTGTGATTATATCACCGGAAGAAATTTAGAGAATGAAATAGAAAAGAAAACACCAGCAGTAGGGGCAGGGGAAAACTAATTTCTAATTTCAGGATTCTATGAGGGTCTTTATACATAATTGAGAGGAAGAAACAGGTTAAACTGAAAATAAAAGCAGCATGCAAACGTATTTGTATTATTCTACAAGGGAAAAGTTTAAATACAACCGAGTCCTTGGAACGTAACCAGAGGTCTCTTGTTGCCTCCTGAGCTGTTCACAGTGAATGGCCCCTGTGACTGCAATGCACCAATTAAACAGTTTGTTTCTGCCTCAACCTTAATTTGGCAGACAGCTCTGTTGTAAATCTGCATACCAGGACTCAGAGAAGTTGTTTCTTAGCTGTAGCCTCCAGAGTTTACTCTTTGCTTAACACAAAATGTAAATATGTCATTGTGTTGACTGGGAGTCAAATGAAAGATGCCAATTGGAAAGAAATATCCAAGTTGTAGATTAATTAAAGCTTGAAGTATTCCAATGTACTCTCTGGGATTTATGCATCAGAAAAGGCACAGGGCCCCGAGGACCCTAAAGAAGCAGAACTTCTGGGTGTCTGAAGGAGAGGTATAGAAACTCATCATGTGCATTCTTTTGTCAAGAACTAGATTTACAGAAATGGCTTCATCTAAAGACTAGATGTTGTGTATCAAGGGGAAAGACATCATCATGTCCAGAGCAGCTACTTGACATAATTTAATCTTGCAAAGGTCAGTAATCATATTTAAGCAGTTTTTAAACAAAGTGCTTATTTGTATTTATTGATTTTGTGGGGTTAGCGATGAGAATCATAAATAGCTGGCGGCTAGCTGGGTGAGGTGTGTAAGACTTTAGGGGAAACTCATCCTTTAAAGTTTCACTAAAAAACTCTCAATTCTCTAAGCTCTTTAGAATTCAGAGGTAGTGATAATTTCTTTATAGAAAAGAAAAACCTGAATGCATTCCTCTACACTATCTAACTGTGGCAGGTATAGTGAATGCTGGGAGAGATTTAGCCAAGTCTACCTTTGACCATGCTAAAGCAAACATCAGCCTCCCAGGAAATCATGTTTCCATCCATAACATACAGACTTGGTTTGGGTCATTATTGAGAAGGGGGTTCAATCTGGACCTACCTTCTAATTTAATTCAGAGTTCTAAAGTCTTCCCTGAAATATGGTCCCATCTGCTTGGCATATGTATGACATGTAACAGTAGTAGGTAAGTAGCGCTAAACAATACAATCTTAACAATCATCTTTTTAAAAAAAAAAAAAAAGAATTTAGTTTTGAAAACTTGCATTTTTGTAGCAAAGTGACAGAAATAATACGGAGTTCTTGCCTACCCCTCTCCCTGTTCATTTCACCTAGTTAGTTACATCACCTCCCTGCCCTCTGCCAAAAGAAACAACATTGGTTTGTTGCTATTGACTAGATTCCAGTTTTATTTGGATTTTCCACTAATGTTGAGGAAAATCAACATTTTTGGTTCCAGACTCCCATCCAGGATATTGGTCATTTATTGGTCATGTCTCCTTAATCTCCTTTAATTTGTGGCCGTTCTCAGTCTTTCCAATCTAGTCATTGGACACTGGTATCCAAATCCAGCTCTAAAAGTAGAGAATAAAGCAGGACTGAGAGGCACCTCCTGGAGTTGGGAGTAACCATGTGTATTACTTCAAATTCTTCTCTAAGAAAGATTTGACTTCCCCGGTTTATCTGTCTGTCTGTCTGTCTGTCTATCCATCCATCCATCCATCCACACAATTATTTACGTCACTATGGACTCATGTATATTTATTTTATATATTTGTTTATATTTTAACTCATGTATATTTATTTTCTGCCATAGGTTGCATTGTTATTTATTTTGTTGCTCAAATTCTGGCTTTGGTTATGGAGAGCTCTTTCAGCTAGCTGCTGTGCTCTTGTGACCTGCCCACTTCCTTTAATCCTTTGAGCACTCGCTTATTTTCTGTTCTTGCAAGATGCTCCAGAGTCACTTTATATTTTTCCTGCCCTAGCCTTAGGATCAGGTGTTTTCCCAAGGAGTCTTGATACTGTTTATTTGGAGAACAGTATTTTGAAGTCAAGATCTGTCTGCTGCCTGTGCTCTTAGCTATTGGAATGTCATTGTTTCCAGGTCCTCTCAGCTAACAGAACTAGGGAGTATTTGTGGCTATACTAAGATGTGCAACTGTATAATCGCACAATTACAGACAAGTACATCTATACATATCTATCGAGATATATATATTTGAGTTTATATGAAGTTAAACATGAGCTCATACTGATGTCGCAGACTAATCCAGTCACATACAGCCCTCCTGACCTTCCCTACTGCTTATGTATACTTCCACTCCAACAGTGAGAAGTTGGTCCTATCACCCCGTCCATCGATGCGTCCAATTCCAGTCAGTACACATACCAAGCATTTTCGGAATTGTTAGCCTGTACTCTCAGAAGAAACATATATCCAGCTAGAATCCAATGTTTAGCCTTCTATGGTTCCCAGTCAAATTACACTTTTCCAAGGTCCCTTAGGGCAGCTCCTTTACCTCCACCCTCTTCTGTGAGGTTATTTTGTTCATTTGTAATACAATTTTATTCTTAGGTCATAGTCTGAGCTGTATCCCGCTTGTTGTCCTAACTTCCATACATGAAAGTTCACTCTTTGTGCTACACATTATAAATTTGTATTGCTTTGAGATCCCCTACCTTCCACTTTAAAAAAAAGCAGATTCATGTTTCTAAAATGAGTCAGTGCCTAAGGGTGGGTTTTGAAGAAAGTCCTTCCTTGATAGTAGTCTGCCCTCCATCATCCGTATTTCCAGGGAGTACTTGTAAAAACCCAATGTCCAATTTGGGAAAGCTGTGAAAATATAATTCAGGCAGGTGTACCACCCAAGAGGAAAGGAAAAGAGGATTAACTGAAAATACTAAACAAAAGTCAGAGGCTGGGCTAGCATCCCAGAAGAACATTACGTTACTGACTCTATAGAAACTTTACGTCAAGGTAAGGAACATAGAACATAGCGAGGGTGACTGTGACCACTTTTCCTTCTGTGTATATGAACCTGGTGCCCTGGGTTCCTCAACAGCATTGCCTCCTTAAAAGCATCTCCAGGTGCTTTGTATGCTCCCCTCTCTCCTCCAGGTGACCCTGACTCCTGGACCTGACCTTTTCCATATCTCACTCATTTTTGTAAAAAGTCTTTACTCATACCTCCCTGCCCTGGAAACACGGAGCTCTCTGCCTGAGAAGCTTGAATCATCACATCTCTTAAGATCATATTCAGATGTCACCTGGTCATGGTGAATATAAACTTCTTGAGGAAATGGTCTTAGAGTTCAAGTTTCCCCCCAAAATCTCTCAAAACATATATGGAATTATGGGTACATGCTGGTTTGCTGAAGAAATGAATTTTGAAATTGAACAATGATAATAGTAGTTGCTGATATTTATTGAGCATCAGTTATATGCCACATACTGTGATAACAGTACCACCCTTATACCCATACTGTGCTAACAGTGCCACTCTTCCGTGAGGTGAATAAACATGCTCCTTTAGGGTCTTACCAACCTACACCCTGGCACTGCCATGCCCCTGCCTTTCTGCTCATCCTCTAGGTACCAGAACCAAAGAATTCCCTCTCCAAAGGGCCCTAAGCCGGCTTCCAGGTTCAGCATGGATGTCTTCCCTTTTGAGGCCGAGGGGTATCAAAAGAAGGCTATTTGTGGTGATGGAGGGAGAAAGGCACCAAGCAGTGGGCTGGAGAGGGGACACTCTATGTGTTTTCTTGTCTTGAAATACACAAATATATTAGGAGTGTGTCGTGGGGTATACACTTGAGTTATCTCATGTGATCACACATCACACTGAGGAGCAACAGGGACAAAGAGATCAGGGAGATTTTCTAAGGAGCCACAGCATGCACAAAATACAAGATGAGATGCAAGTCCAGGTCAATTTAACTCTGGGCTGAGTTAACCACTGCACAATAGTATATTGCATGCCTCTGGCCTGCTGTGCTGCACCACCCCATTGCTGTCAAGTGAATGCGCATTTCAGAGCTGGGTATTGCATAGCCAGCCTGGCTCCACCAGGTAGCCATGGCTACTAAAAGAAACGATTGCTCATTCACAGCATCCAACTTGTTCACTGTGATCAGCCACACTTCTCACGTGCTTCCTTGACCCTTTTCTCTTTCTGACTTGTCCTGAGCCTGCAGTGCGGGCTCCTGAATTTACAGCACCTGTGGTCCGTGCACATGTGTGTGCATGAGAATCCACGTGCCTTTCGATCCTTAGGTTTAAAATGGGTGAGCTCATTCTTCAGGGAATGGCAGGTATGCCTCTCCAGGTGGGAGGGCATGACATTTCTGCAGCATGCTACCTCAGCCCCCTGCCTCCCCCACAAAGGAGGATTTTAATAGAAGGTTAATGGAGGGCACACAGAACAAAAAGAAAACCCTGTCACTGTTATTCCATGTTTTGCTGTAATAGAGGTCAGCTCTCCAGCTTTCTTCCTCGTATCCATCTTTAAAATGAATTGTTTAGCCTATGAAAACAAAACTAGTTTATTTATGATGACAGAGAAGCTGTAAATGTGCTCCTGATCTGTGCATTGACTAATTAGATTAATTAAGCCAGCATGCATTTCAGAACAGGCAGGCAGGTGGCAAATAACATTTGAGATGATTTATATGATATATTCCATCAAGCTTACAGTTGATAAATAATATCACATGCATTCCATTAAGATAGCGAAGTGGAAGAAGCAAACAGTGCATTTTTAGCTCTGTGCTCTTGACTGCGGAGGTGAATACAGTGGGCATCATTTACACTACTCAAAACAGTGGAAGAAAACCTCATATGGCAAACCTCGAACTCAAGTCATTCTCGGAAGCCCTTCTCCTTTTGCAGGGGAAAATTTTGCCACTGCAATAGAATAGAGATGAGATTTGAATGTTAACTAAATGATTGCTGCCTGCTTCCAAGTTTTGCTAAAATCTTCCATAACATGGTCCTCAACTAATAGACTTCTCTCAGTGAATACTCCTGGTACATGAGTGTGAAACTGGAGGAATAGATGGTCTCTCTTTCTGAGGTCTTAAAATCCTCAACATGCCTGGGAATCACTGGGAATTCTTGTACAATGAAGATTCCTGGTTCCTGCTCTCAATAAATCTAGATGGAGCCCTGTAATTTAGTTTGTTTTGTTTTTTGTTTTCATTTTTACTTTTATGAACGCCGACAATATAAATATTATACCATACTAATAAGCACTTATACCAAAAACTCAATCTTGTGTCTTGATCTTGGTTCTCTCAAGATTCTCAAATTTGTTGACTACATTAGACTCACTTCTTCTATTATAGTAGTCAATGATTCCTTGGTTAAAACTCCAGACTGGACTTGTGTTAGATTTTTCTAAGGGAATACGCAAAGTCAAATCTCTAAATCCAAATTCACAAGGTTAATACAGGATGGTCTACATGTTAGCAAACTCCCCAGATAATTCCTATGCATATTAAAATTTCAGAGACACTCTTTAAGAGCAGGGAATATTTGGTGTAGGCATAATAGAAATGGAAGAGTCACCACTGCATCCTCCCTGTGGCCACAGTTGTGCTTAGAAGACAAAGATGTCTGCTCTTCCCGCCTAGGTCACTAACTTGTCCAAAAATGAATTTAGGCCTGGGAGGAAGACAATGTGGTAATGGTCTGACCACCAGGCCACCTTTTGCCTTCTAATTCCTCTTGATTTATGCTTCAGGGGCTCTGCAAAGTTCCTACCTTCTTGTTAAGGGCAACTTAACAATAGGAAGAGGGAAGTGGCTAAACAGGAAGTCCCTGGAATTCCTGCTCAAGGATATGATGGTGGAACATGCAGGTGCCTTACAATGACTACTGACAGAAACTGATAGGTGAAAGAGACCCCCATCAAAACCTGGCATCCACTCCAGCCCAGGAGGAAGGGTCTCTTAATGCAATATGGCAGCAAAGAGGCAGAAGACAGCCCTCAGAGTAGAGAGACAGAGCCTGAGTAGCAACCACAAAACTGAGGAAAGAGGCCACTCACATTCCATAGAGCAAACCTCCACCAAAGTCATTTGATAATGTCAGTATTTAAGCTTTGCACAATCCTGTAAACAGTCATAGAGAATAATTTGAAAATCACAAGAATTGTAAGGTGTTATCATGTCATCCCAGCCTGCATCAGACAAGGACAAGCAGAAGGTAAAATGAGAACTTCAAAGCCTGGGAAGAGAGAATTTTACTGAGCCCAGAACAGATGTTCTTCCCTTCTGCCTAAATGATAACTCATTCCACAGCAAAAGGAGCTAGGCATTTATTTGAGAGCCTCTTTTATGTACTTCATGGTTCTGGCAGTAATTTGTTTTGTTTTGTTCTGCTCATTACTATATATTGTTTTCCCTTCCATAGCATAGACTCAGGTCATTCTCAATAAATCCTGTAGTTATCAGCAGCAGCTTCCCAAAGAAGAAACCTTCCAGGTATCAGTGTATACATGGACCTTAGATGACAGATCCTCCTGATGGAGGCAGAGAAGATTCTAGCTCCCGTGGTGGACAAAACCTTCCTCTGGAGCATCTTTCTGAATGGATGAGCTGCATCTTAGCATGGTAAAAGAAATGGTATCACTCAATCCTATAAACTGTACCCTAGCACATTTATGATACCTAACTTCATGAAGCATTGTTGCTAATCTGTTCATTAGTAAGCTACAATTTTAAAATTATTCACAATTATGCAGTTCTTCTTTACAAACAATTGTCTGTCAGGACTCCATTCTTGAACAGTCTGCCCATCTGTGGCCAGGTCATAACAGTGGTTTGCTTTATCTTGGACCTGCCTGGCAGCAAGGGCAAGAAAACTAAATGAGTAACAAGCCTAGCCAATTTTTTTTTTGACAAGGGAGCATGATTTTATCCTATCCTCTCCATTGCTAATCTCAATTAGGATTCTATCTCCTTATGACTATATGTATGCTGTAGACTTTATTTTATGTTCTGCCAGTTTCTAAAATGATTTTCAAGTGTCATATAATGAAAGATACACAAAAGGTAGATTTATTAAAAATTAAATAGAGACTGTCAGCTATACCTGTCAACTGCACCCACAGAAAGCTCATTACTAAGCCAGAGGGCATTCTTTGTTACTATGATTGAACGTTAAATTTAGCTATCAACTGTCTCAAAGCCTGGACAAACATAGAGATAAGTTGTATCTCGTAATTCTTATTATTCAGAGAAAAAATATCTACCAATTCTTTAAGGCATAAAACTATGAATTCACCTAGTCGAAGGGTGTATTTTGAGAAAAGCATGTGGGTAGTTATGTAACTATTGCCACAGCCCCCAAACCTTCCAGCATCCCCCAAAGTCTCACCAGTTTTCTTCCCTAATCCTCAGGTCTGGAAACTTCAATCACTCTATTTTTTGCATTTTCTGTACTTCCACATAAATTGAATCATACAATATGTGGTTTTGTATGTCAAGTTTCTTTCACTGAATACAATAATTTTGAGATACACCCATGCTGTTTCATATATCAGCAGCTAATTTCTTTTTATTGCTTAGTAGTATTTCATAGTAGAAATGGATCATGATGTGTTTATTCATTTATCAGTTGAATTTTTCCCAATTTTTGACTTTTATCAATAAAAACTCTACAAGCTTTCATGTGTAAGTATTTGTGGGAACATATTTTTCCATTTCTCTTGGGTAAATATCTCAGAGTTTTTCCAAATCTTTGCTGTGTTTTGATGTCATGGGACTTTCTTGGTTATAACAATTTTAGTGGGTGTGTTATGGTATCATTTTGTCATTTTAACTTGCACTTTCCTACTGACTACATTGAACATTTTTTCATACCCTTATTTGTCATTTGTATATATTTTGCTTCTGCTTTAATTTTTGCACTTTATTGTTTGTCCCTCTTCCTCGTCCTTCTCTTCTTCTACTTCCTCCTCTTACCTGTAGTACCTGGGATTGAACTCAGGTCTCCATGGTAGGCAAGCAGTCTATCACCAAGCTACATCCTCAACCCTTTTTGTATGCTTTTAAGACACTATCTCACCAAATTGCCCAAGATAGCCTTGAACTTGTGATTCTCATGTCTCAACCTCCCAACCAGCTGGAATTACAAGCTTATGCCACAGTGCCTGGATGCCTTTTTTATAGTAGCATTTTTTTCTTGATTTTTAGTAGAAAATCTCCCACCAACAGACCCAAGCATTGTCTGAAAGTTTGTTTTCAAACTTAAATATAATTCAGATGAGATAAAAATCAGACATCAAAAAAGGAGCAATGAATCCATAAATTCTGGCTAAAATAAGAAATAATCTGGTGAACCATAAATATATCTAAGGGTCTCAAGGCAGAAAAGATTGGGTAGAATAGAAAGTACAACTGAGTTTAGGAATCAGGACAAACAACAAGGGCCCTAACAGGGCTTATGGACTCTCTCTCAATCAAGCTAATTCAAGAGCAAATTGAAAAGCCACCAGGGACCTGAGGGGTTACTTACAATACACTCCAGGGTAGACACAGATAGAGTTGCTCTTTCCATCCCAGTCTGCCCAAGTTCCAATTCTGGTGTCTTCTGGTGGCCATCTCTTCTTTGCATGGTCCTCCTGCAATAGGTGGGAAAACCACCTCTAATCCACAGTTGACTTTCAGGTGACTGAAGTGGTTTCACCAGCCAAGGCAGAAGTGATACTTGCTATGGAGAGTGTGTGGTCCATGCAGACTATTGTCATTTTTGTGCTTGTTTATTTCTTACCTTCTTGGGTTTATGTAGAAACCTTAGGAACCCGGAATGTCCAAACTGGACATCTGAGGGCATTTCTGGGTCAGCCTATGGTGAGGAAAAGATCTTAAAGAGGGGTTGAAAATAATAAAGACAAATGTAGTCTGTGTCTAGGTTTTTGACATGATGGGTAGAAGTGGGATGGGTCAGTGAAATCAATTAAAAATAGGAGGCCCGGGATTTAGCTCAGTGGTTTTGCTGCCTGCTGTGCAAGCCCAAGGACCTGAGTTCAATCCCTGTTACCAAACAAACAAACAAAAGAATTAAAAATAGGGTTTCTCTTTCTGTTAGGGAGTGGATTTGAGTTCTGCTTTGAGAAAAAATTGCTTCTTTGTCTCAGGACAACCACTTTAATGAGCTCTTGTGGCTACTTCAAGCTGAAGCTTGAGAAGGAGTCAATGCATCCTCTCCAAATGGACCCAGGGGCTGGGCCCAAGGACAACTCCATAGTGGTCCTGTGGAAAGTGTTGGCAGGTGTATCCCAGTCACCAGTAGCCAATTCAACTTTTACCCATTTAGTTTTCACTATTATTTTTGTTTCATATTTCCTCTTGTTTTCAGGTTGTCTTTCTTTGCATTAGAAGGAATAATGCTAAAGCTAAGGAAATACGAATCAAGTTTGGACTCCGGTAAAAAATAACACTCACTATTGGTTCACTCATTGTGCAAACTTGCCACACTGTCCTTGTCATTTTTCATAAAATCTAAAAACGTTGTGAAAGTAAAGTTTAGCCTTGTTTTGCTTTTTTAAAGAATAGTACCTTCTAAAGACTGGACACAGAGGCGACACCTCATTCACATAAATTCCACTGGTCTCCCAATTTTTCTTTGCTTTGTGTATGTTTGCTTTTGCATGTCTAAAGACAAATAGAAGCAGTGGGATGAAGAATTGTTGTTGTGTGCTGCCCTGCAGGAAGGCAGCTTGGTGGGAAGAATGTGGTGCAGCAGCATGACGCATGCCAGAAGGCTGCACATAATTTATGATGATTTCCTTGTTTGTTTTGCCTAGAAAGCCACCAAAAATTGTACAGTTTCTCTCTCCTATTAGCTTATGAAGTCCTTAAAAGTATGAATCATACCTTTTTATTCTTGTCTGCAGCACATGATACTCTGTGCTTAGTAGGTCCTCAAAAAATAGCCATAATTTAAGTGAGTTTTATAAATAGAAATACTGATGATACAGGACAGCCTATATGTTTAATATGAGAAAAATATAGAATAATTAACTTAAATTCTTATCAACTAAATATAACAAAAGGTTGACACATCCTCCTGAAATTAACTGCTATCAAAATTACTAAGACAATTAAGTCTAAATCATAAATTCATCATATGGAGAGGATTTCTCCACCCAGAAAAGGAAAGGTTTTCAGTTCAACAAGCAAAAACCATATTTTGAAAGATTAATTTCCATCTTTTTGACATCCTTGTCACTCAAAACCAGAAAACTTGATTTAGGGGTTTCAAACTCTGTCACTTAGAACAAATTTCAAGCTGTGGATGTCTATGCACAATTTCGGTGGTAATGTTTTCCTGGCCAAATTGTTGTGGCCTTCAAAATAGAATCTGTACCAGAGACTCTGGCAGGTTCTAAATGTAGCAGACTGAATATTGATGTAATGTCAAAAAAAGAAGGTGTTTCTTTATAGCTTCTCCCTTCATCCATTCATTAATTCCAGCAATATCTATTGAGCACCACCTATGTGCCAGGCATGGCATCAGCAAAGCTGTTGTGTGTCTCGAATCAGTTAATGTTACCTGAATGAATGAAAGAATGAATGACTAAAAGAATAAATGAATGAATGAATGAACAAGGGCACACATCTCACAGCCACTTTAATCTACAACTACAGAGCCCATTTGAAATGGTAAATGTGAAGGAAAAAACTGAAAAGCACAAACACTCTTATTCAGAAGGGCTTCTTTGGGAGTCCCTGTGACTGTGCGGAACACGCTCACTGACTACAGCCCTTGCCCCTGAAAATCTGTTGTGTGTGTATTTGTATTACCCCTTTTCTTCCCTTCAGACTTCAACCCAGAAAGAGAGCTGGAGTGTCCTCACCTGAGCTCTTGCTTTTCTCTCCTTGTCTCACATGCCCTCCTTCCAGTGCTATCTCCTCCTTCCATGCATTAGACTCTATCTAATGCCATATGTTTTTTGCAGGGACATGTGATTTAGTTTCATGGTCCAGTCTGTTTTTCATCATTGCTTCTGTTTGTTCATTTAAATTTCATATTATAAAGAATTTACAACATGTAAAACCTCAGCAAAATAGTCTAATGAAGACATCTGCATATGTCCATCACATCCCCAACACCTTCCACCCAGGGCCTGTCCAGCCCTTTCCATACCCTCATCCACTTCCCCATTCTAACATTCTGAAGAAAATCCCCAGCGTCATGTTACTAGTTGTACTCTCAGCTTGATGACAGTAAGACTAGATGGAAAACCTCAAGTTACTCAAAAGAAGAGGAGATTGAGAAGTAGTTTAAAGACATTATCCACTCACAATAGGATAACCTGAGCAGGTGAACAGACTAGCAAGCTTTAACAGGGTAAAATGGGTGAAGGCATCCCTTGAAGGCAAGATCTGGGGAATGGAGAGTCGTCAGAAATTTTTGTCTTGTCCTTATTTTCTTTCTATTCCTGAACTTCTCTCTTTATTGACATAGTAAATCCTCAAACATATTAATTCTCACACGTACAGGAGAAAGGACTGCAGGAGACATCACAGCACATATGTCCTAATAAGTACTCATCCTTGCTAACTTTGGAAAAAGACACTCATCCTTGCTAACTTTGGTCAAAAAAAATCCCGAGGAGTACTCAGATTGGTCCATCTTGAATCACGTGCTCATTCTTGGACCAATCACTGAGGTCAGGAGACTGGAATTCCCAAACTGGGTCATCTTTGGTCACACCCACTTCTCTTCCATTATAATTAACTGGTGGGAGACAGAAAAAAGGAGATGCAACCTATGTGGGAAAGAAAAGGATTTAATATATATTGAGCTTCCCCTATGTGACCAGAATTTGTATGAACTAAATTGTCCTAAAAGATAAGTATAATTATTTACATTTTTAATGAACAAAGAGAAATTCAGAAAAGTTGGGCATTTTACCCAATCTTCAGCTCTCTTGGCATTCTGTATTTCTGTCCTTATTTATGCTATTCTTGAGTAATGCATTCTAGAGTACATGATGTAAAGAGGACATTTCATGAGACAGATTACAAATGACTTTGATCACCAAGAACCTTGACACAGAAGGTAATGTGAAGCTATGTGGCCTTGAGCTGTGTTCTTGGCTTCTCTGTGCCTCAGTTTGCTGGCGTATAAAGTCATGGTAACTCTATTTACCTGGCCAGGCTGGCTACAAAGATTGAGAAGAGGAATGTACATAATGTGGCCCACTCAGTTCCCAATTTATAGCATGAAACAAGTAAATGGTTGTAATATTATTACTGCAACCTAGTGCTCCAGGTGAATACAAAGACATGCTTATCAAAAGCAAAAATAAACCCAGGGTCACCAGCTGTGATAAATCGGTGTGATTGTGAAAGAAAAACACCTTGTCTTTATCATCTCTTAAAAGGAACAATCCAAAAACTACAAAAGGGATTGTTATTTCCCCTACCAATTGAACACACTTTCCTTCCTACTCAGGAATTCACTGAAAGTGAGACTAATGAGGGTAATGAGGTTGCTAAAAAGAGAAAATATGAACAACACAAAAAACTCACTGACTTAGAAAGTGAAATGTTTGAGTGGTTTTGTCAAATTAGGGTGGATATCATTCCATTTCTGGTTCTTATTTGAAAAGGAAGCCAATAAAAATTGCTTTAAAGAGGAAAATTGTCCCAATGAATGGTTCTAGCCTTCCAAATCTATGTGACACAGTGTCTCTATTTGCTGAAGACTGGCAACTACTACTGCTCTTACAGCTGGAAAAGATTGGCAGCGAAAGTGGAAAGACAATTCTGGACAAATACTACCCTGGGAATATATTTAGTCCTCCAGATAAAATTGTCTCTGCCTCAAATTTGCAGCTTGCTAGATATGTTTCTTGTTATGAAGGATACAACTCACTCTTAGGGGTATTGTGTAAGAATGGCACAGTAAAATTTAACCCAAAGGAATGCAGAAATTTCATGCAGTCCCATTGCGAGGTTTCTGGAAGCAGAAAATGTCTGGGTAAAGGAAGATCCAGATGACTTGAATAGCTCCACGAGGCTCGTTTCCTTTGCAAATTACTATGCTGTCCCCTGCAGTTGAGTTTTATCATCTCTGGTCTTAGCCAGATGAAGGTCTGAAAATTTACTCAGCCACCTGAGCCAAGAAAGAAAGGAGGGAAGGAAGGAAGGAAGGAAGGAAGGAAGGAAGAAAGAAAGAAAGAAAGAAAGAAAGAAAGAAAGAAAGAAAGAAAGAAAGAAAGAAAGAAGGAAGGAAGGAAAGAGGGAGAGAGAAAGAAAGGTAGAAAGAGGTAAAATGGGGATAGAGGGAGAGGAGGGAGGGAAAGGGAATGGGGGGAGAGAAAGAACAGGGAAGGGAAGGGGAGGGCAGGAGACAGGAGCAAAAAGCAGGGGAGGGGAGAGGAGAGGAGGAGAAAATCTACTCAGGGCAGTTAGGTGTACCACAGTGTTCTACAGTGTCCCTAACTACTTTTTTCTGTTTTGCTGCCTACTTCAGGCAATGGAAAGAGCCAAAGATGTGTAATGAGGAGCCCTACGGGGCAAACCACAGAGTAACCCTTTTAGCAAAGAGGCTTCCACTATTTGCACAATGTTGAAACTGCCCAAAAGACATAATTAGAATAAATCCATAAGCACTTGGAAGCAAGATTATATTTCATTCAGACTTTTATTGCCAAGGGGTATTACGCTGCCTAAAACCAATACATAGTCAAAGGAGACCTAATGGGGCACATGAATGAGAGCCATACATGTGATCATAGAGTCAAATCCTAAATAGTCTTAAGAAGTAATCAGGCATTTTCAACTCTTGTCAATATAGCCAGCGAATAGTTGAAACAAATCCTTATTTTCTACACCAGAGAGATAGGATAGAATTGGGAATTAGAGTGACCACAATGACAAAGAGTGGGAACACTTGCATCTAATATCTTGGATTTATGCTGAACTTTGAGAAGAACTAAAATACATTTACTTACTCATTCAAAAATTGTCTTGGGCCGGGGATTTAGCTCAGTGGTTCAGTTACATGCTTCGCAGGTGGAATGTCCCGAGTTCGATCCCCGCCAGCCCCCCCGCCCCGCAATGTGTCTTGTTTCTGACTTCAACATCAGTGTGAAATCCCTAGTGATATTCAGAATGGAAACATCAGGGAGAATTAAATTTTATGCCAAATCTGTGATCCCACAGAGGACAACTTCCTTGAAGACTTGGTGGTGTGCGAAACTTCTGATGTAATAAAATCCAGTACAACATACTGCAATATGAGAGTGAGACACGAGGCCAGACCTTATAATTTCTGTTGATTTTGACTTAATCTCTTGCCTCTGTGGCTATTCTCAGTCTTTTCTCTCCTGTTTCTCCTTTGACACTAACCCAGCTCTCTGTCTCTGACCTGAGCCCTAGCAGGGGTCTGACTGTACCTCTACTTCGTGGACAAAGGATTTCTCTTCTCTTGCCTCTCAAGCTTTCCCTGGTCTTGGAGCTCACCCATTGCAGGCTGCCTCGGCAAACTGCTCTGTGCCACCCAGCTTGACCAACCCATGATAGCCCTGGACACTGTGATGCCTACCATTCAAATTCATGTTGGCTTTTTGCCCACCAAGTGGGCCAGTGCTAAACGTGAGTAAATGATATCAGGCTTAGCTACAAATCGGTAAGGCCAGCATGGACTTTTATAGTCCCTTGTATTCAATAATAGCATTACTAACAATTACCTTAAAATTTTTTATTATGGAAAATGGCAAGCCTATATAAAAGTAGACTCGGATAATGGACTAGCATGTATCTATCAGATAGCTTCACAATTGATGTTTAAGTTGTGATTGTAAAAAGTAGTTACATAACCAGCCAATCACTTCAATATCATACAATGACATTTGTGGGGGATCGAACTTAGAACCTTGCGCTTGTAAGACAGGAGCTGGAACCACTGAGCTAAATCCCAGGCCCAATATTGTACAATGACATTTTGAACTGAAGCTGTGTGTGCAGCTTAGCTGTTTTCATAGCCTTGCCTTTCAAGATTACATCCTGCCTGGTACTCATGGTGAACCATACCTCCCAACTGACTTTAGTCTAAACTCCTTAAGTAAATCTACTCAAAGCATTAAGTGTTTGGTACTTTTCTTAAAAACAGAAGGTGATTTAAAAGGTCATAAAACTGTTCATTCCTCAGGTCAGTCCATGCAGACCCTCTTTTGGTCTCTGATAACAATTTGGCAGATGAACTTATTTATTGCCTCTGATCTCAGCAGCAAAAAGGCTAGCTAGGTAACACAAACCATGCCAGCCTCCCTTAGTAATTAATTACACTGCCCATCCATGAGTTTATCTGAGCATTTCTTGAAGCTGTTTCTATTCCTAGCCTGTCACAATTCTGAACAAGCCTAGTAGAAGCCACAGAGATAGCAGAGTAGAATCACGAGGTGATGGGCAGATTCCAGAGCCCAAATAAGTGCGTGGCACTGCACTGGACATGACTCTGGTTTAAAGGGCTCCAAAGTTAAGCAACAGAATTAATAGATAAACCAGTAAAATTTTTTCTTTATTACTGAAGATTTTATTATCTAAGCCAATAAATCTTCACATAGTAAAAGATGAGTGCATTTTAAAAATACTAATGTTACTACATGGTGTTTTATAACCCACAGTACAAGCCAGACTTGTGGAGATAAGATGTGTATATAAGAGCTCTTCCTATCCTTAGCTCCAATAACTTTAGTCTGGACACTTATCTTTATTAAGGTGAAGACGAATATTGTGTGTACATGTACCTATATTTATATATACATACACACATGTATATTTTCTACTTCTTCTTGCCTCTTGAGCTTAAATATAATTCTGAAGGTGATGAATTTGTATTGCAGAACACTCGTTATTAATCTGCAACGCTTTCCCTCTCTTTTCCTATCCTTAATGTGTCGTTCTCTCATCTTTTGTAGGGAGAGCTGGCAGGGCAGGTATGGGTGAGTATGGACACATGCAGAAAAATCTGCATTGAGAAAAAACTCAAAAGAGTATACCATATGGGCAATGAGTTATAAGGCACATGGTATAAAAATGACAAACACTTGTGCATTCTATATAATCGGATTTTGAGCTAACTTGAATTACATTTGTCGGAAAAGTATAATAAAATATACTACTAGAGACTTGCTTTAAGGACAAATTCAATGTAATACATATTTAATGTAATACAAATGTTTCCAAATTAAAAATGCATTCATTATAATCTGTGTTTAAGATATTGCCACTTAGCAATACTGTTTTTGTGAATACATCAGAATAATTGTCATCCATCAACAGGTTTAATCTTAAACCATGTGAATTTGAATGAGATATAAAAGCAGCCCTTGAACCAAATGTAAAGATTCCTACTGCTGAGAAGCGCTGATTCTCGATTAATGTTTGGTTTTCTTAGCTGGCTCAGTATGAATTTCTTTCCTAGAAGCTGCAGGTAATTCCTTAGGGACCAGAGGAGCGGCATCAAATGTCCATCTCTCCAAGTACTGACTGGAGCGCAGTGCGTCAGGTAAAGGACAAACGTGAATGATGAGGGACACCAGTGTTTCTGGTTAACCACATGGGGACTGAAACCCTGCAGCTCCAGGTGTATTCCAGGACTGAGAGTCCAGTTCCCAAGGGAGGGAAGAACTGAGGCTATGTTCCTTTGTCCACAGTGGGGGACTCGCTGTGACCCACATCATCATGAATACCCTGTAAGCTGTAAGCCACTGATCCTCTGTAGTCACAGGAGGGACTCTGCCATGCTGTTCTCTGTGCCTGGAACTCTGACATGGGCAAAACAAACTCTCCTTCCTCACCCTGCAGACTTGAGGTTCCCCAGGGCAGCCACTTCCCATTTCTTTAATCTACACATACACAGAACTCCGGTTATAGACAATTTATGTTGTCTATAAATTGTAAATATGTCAGCATACACAATGTTTGTCTTAATCTCCATCTTGGGAGGGGTTAACTCCAGCTGAAGGACTTTAGTCTAAAATACATATTCAAAGCATGGTCAAAGAGCATTCAAAAACTAGTCAAAAAAAAGGATTGAACAAATAGCTGCCTAAATTCTTTAGAAAGATGCCTTCGGCTTAGGAGTCCACATGGTTCGGGGCCCAGATGCTGATTTCTTCAATCCCTGTACTGGAATATTGTCATATTCATTCAAAGGAAACTTTTCAGACTTTATCTTTTTTTGTGTGTGCTTTATCCGAACATCTAAAAGTTGTGTTGCTCAAAGTGTAGTTTGGAGACACCCATGTTGGCACTACCTGGGCACCAGCTAGAAATGCGGAATCCCCGGCCCCACTCCAGATCTGACAGTTTGATGAGACCTCCAGTGATTTCTCTGCACATTGGCATTAGGCCTGGAACTTCGTCAAGCTCACAGACCCGGTTCTATAAATGCATTTCCTCCCCTTTTTGAATGTCATCCCCCTGGTGACCATTTGTGTGACAGAATTCCATGTGAGGCTTGTCATCACTGTAACTGACACCGGATGGTGAGCAGGTGAGTGGTGATAATTCCAGGCCTCTCCTACCCCTGCATCTACTGTAAATAACCTCGCCATTGCCAGCTCTCACATTGATTTTAATTGGTTGGCAACTCCTTCTTTTCTCAGTCTACCCGAGTTTACAATTGTCTATTCCCTGTATGATCGTGCAGTTGATGTGTACTTCCCTCAGTATATGGTAGGCTCCAAGAGGGCAGAAAGCGGTTGTATTTTGTTTCTCTGTTGCCACTTTCTTCAAGAACAGAGCATCTCATCACTAGCAGTTAATATTTGTAGAATGCACATTTTCAAAGTAATTTTTTGAGCAGGCAAAGGAAACACATATAATCTTTTGTGGGCTTTAGAACTTTAGAACTTTGAGCTCATACTCGGTTGCAAAAAGAATAACTTCTACTGTGATTTGATCCCCAAAGTTCAAATATTTTCTAATTATATATCTTGTGCATGTCTAGTGCCAAAACTGTGAAGTCCAGAGTATGGAGATTTAATTATAAAAACTTCCCCTCTCCTCCCTCTTTCTTTCTATCTTTCTTTCTTTCTTTCTTTCTCTCTTTCTTTCTGTCATCTGTCTTCTTTCTTTCCTTCTTTCTATCTTTCTTTCTTCCTTTCTCTTTTTCCTCCTTCCCTCCTTCCTCCCTTCCTTCCCTTTTTTCTTATCATTTCTTTGGTTGGAGTATGCAATTTAGTAATCATGGCATATGTAACTACAGTGTTCAAAGGAGCATTGATAAATCATTTTATGACATGAGTACTTTGTTCCGGGCTCGAGGTGGCAGACAGCCATTTCACCACAGGGGGGAAACCCAGCCAGTGGTGACACATGTGCCTTCTCCCAACCTCAGCCAGGAGAAATAGAAAATCTTATCAGAAATATGTAATCCATTTAAGCTCACTTTATGCAAATTATACCCTATTAAGGAAGCTTGTGAACAAAATCTCTGAAAACAAGATTCTGCAAGCTTTTGGCGCTGCTGTGACAGACAGTACTAAACGCCAGCAGACTTTGCATATTTAAAATATTTAATGATGGGGAGAAAATATAAAATTAATTAACTTGGTGAGAAAAAAACCTGTCAGACAGTTAATTTATTAAAAACTATTTTGGAAAATTGTTGCATAACCATTTCTAAATAAGTGAAATTGATCCACCTATAATAGATATTGGAAATATACCAAAGTGATGCCAAATTAAGATTTATATTGAGCTCCAATCCTAACAATAGATGACATCAATTGTACTTATAAAGCACAATTAGTTACTGATGCCAATTATGGGCCAAAGGATATCTTGCCCATTCATATTTGCAGATTATATGAGAGCGTTTTAAGGAAAGCCAAGTACCTGTACTGCTCTAACCATACCTGCAAAGGATATTTTTCCAGCGTGTGTTCTGGCTCACACAGTTTATTCCAAGTATTTCTTGGAGAGAACTGCCTTCATCCTAGTTCTATTTTTGGTGTTGTAGAGCTCTTCCTGTTTCCAAAATCACATGCATGAGAAAAGAAAGCATGAAGAAGAAAAATCTGTACACTATGATAACATGTGGATGGTGTGACTGAAATGGCTAAGCAATGCTGCATTATTAAAATCTACTATTTTTCTTAGACTTTAAACCTCATCTAGGGGACTCACCATTTGAAAGGAATGAAACTATAAGATTTTATTGCTTAAAGATATTTATGCACATAGATTCCTAAAATGGAAGGCACACACCACCACCCTGCTCCTATAACTCAAAGCTGTTGAATAGATTTAGTATTTTTTTTAATGAATTAAAACCAGAAGTTGGTAATTTAAGCTCTGAAGCTGTTGGTTTCAATAAGGAATGAGGAGAATAAAATGGTGACTATGGAAAAGCTTTTACACAATGCTAGGTGTGTGCTCTCACTCTGGAAGAGAAGATAGGTATGCTGCAGAATGAGGAAAGCAAGCGATATGGAAATACAGAAAGCAGAGAAGGAGAGTGCAGCTTCTTACAGCCCAGGTCTTTCTTTTCTGAAAATAAACATGGTCCACAGCACAGATCACGTCTTGGAACCTTATGGTAAGAGAGGCTGCCTTTGTCTCAATTCCTTAAACTAAACTATTTCTGGACTTGCTGATGCCATAAGCAGAGAATATATCCTCTAGCCTCTTTTCCTAGTGTTTGTTTACCAAGTAGAATGGACAGTTTCATCTTTCTTATGCTATGTTTGGTTTACCTAGAGATTCACTGCTACACTGATCCAAGTACTGGAAAGGAAGCTGGTCTCATTCTATTTGCCCCTGCAATCCAAGTACATATTGTCATTTTTTGCTTTTCAGGAGAGTATCTCTGCTTTTTGGAACTATTGCAAATAAATGTTTCAGGATCTTCAGTTCCAGTCTTCCACGCTATAACTTACAGATTCTTTTCATGGCAGCAGAATGGCTTTCGAGAGGGAAGACTCCGTTCTCACTGTGTCCATTGGCTGAAGCAATTCCCTTGATAAGTATTTGTGGGATATCTTCTAGGTGGAGACATGGAGATAAATGCAGAGCTTACTAAAATCACTAGAAATGTGACAAGATCAACAGAGAAAATACATGTAAATAATTATAGCTCAATGACATGGATCCAAGCACACCCTAGATCACAGATGATATTAAAAAGGAAGCACTCATTTGGCTTGATTAAAGAAGAAGGCTTCGCTAAGGAGACTGAAACTGCCTGAGATCCTTAGAAGCCTGGGCCGCAGGCTGTGATGTGAAGCTTTCACTTTCCTGGGGACCCTTCTTCCTCAAACCTCTCCCCTCGACATTCTGCGTCTTCCAGCCCTGAGCCTTTTTCATTTGTCCTTTCTTTCCTACACCTTCTTTCTCTTCAAAACTGTGACCCAACACTAATCGTTCACAATATTTCCAAGATTAAAACTGTAGGCTTGCTTTTTCTTACTTGCTGAAGGATTTTGCCACAGCTATAGATGTATATAATTGTAAAGAAGGAAATACACATTCAGACTGTGTGTGTGTTGCGTCTATTCATCTTAAGGAAGTTTTGATACCCCATTTTTCTTGTTTCTCCCACTCCTTCACATTTGCCCCAACTTCACACCTAATTCCTGTTGGCAAATTTCAGTGCAGCCCTCCAAATTGTACTCATGATCATACACTCTCACTCATACACGTACAGAAATATATGTCCATATATCTAGTGCAGACTGGTGCAAGCACTGTGGAAATCAGTATGGAGATACATCAAAGAACTAGGACTAGAGGTCCCATTTGACCCAGCTATTCCCCTGCTGGGGATCTTCCCCAAAGAATTAAAAGAATCATACCACAGTGATATATGTGCACCCATGTTCATAGCAGCGCAATTTGTAATAGCTAAAGCTTGGAAACAGCCCAAGTGCCCATCAACTGGAAACTGCATATATCTATATCTTTTTTCATTTCTTGTCTAGCAAACATAAAATTATATCATGTATACATTTTTATATCTTGTCTTTCTTATTCAAAGGTGTTCATGGCAGTTTCTCTAAGTCTATTAGTAGAGTTCCTGCTCATTCTGTTTTATGGCTCTATAATATTCCAAAATGTGAATACACAATGAACAAAAAGCCAGAACTTCACCTCCAGGTTGTTGCTGTGATAAATATAGATGTCTTCATATCCTTAGGTGCTTTGACTTATCTGTTATAGATTTCCAGGGATAACATTGGTATGTTAACAGATACTTTTGTGTGAGCATACACATACACACACACACACACACACACACACACTCCATTTTAATAGATACTGTCAGGCATGTTGCTTTCAAAATTGTTTTAATTCACACCACAAATGTGTGAGAAAATATTCTTCCTGTATCTGTCAGTAACAGATGTTTATACTTTTTTTTAATCTTTAGGAATTGCTTTTTTCAAATTTATTTAAATTTTTAAATATGTAATACAGTTACATGATTTCAAAATCAAAGCTATATAATCAACTATATTTAAAAAGCTTCATTTCCAACAATATCCTGTCCTGTTGTTTTCTTCTCCAAACATGATAATTCTTGCTCTTCAGTATCTCTTTTTCAGGTCTACTTAATTACAATTATCTTTTAAACATTTTCTTACACAAAAGATATCATTCTATATATTTTTTGTTCTTTGCTTTTTTCACTTAAAATACATCTTGGTTCTCAATCTATGCAAATATATAAAGATCTTCATTATGTTTTACAGCTTCACAATATTATATGCTTGCACCATATGTTACTCAACTAGTTCTCAATTGATGAACATGGAAGTTGATCTTAATCTCTTCATAGTCTAAATAATGTCACAGTGAATAATCTTGAACGTAAGTCATTTTATACTTTTCTGGTGTATTTTTAGGCTAGATTCCTAGAAATGAGATGGCTGTGAAAAGCCACATGGGTATATAATTTTCTAGATATTACAAAATATTCTTCCATTGGAGATGCACAGCATTTCATTCTCATCGAAAATATAAGACTTTTCCATGCCTTTGCCAAAATTTTTCACTTCTAAATCTTTACATTTTCATCAAGCTGTCATATGAGATATTAGTTTGATTTAATTGTATTTATCATTTTAGGAATAAGATTATGAATCTTCTCCTATGTTTAAATGCCACTAACAATTTTTGTCTTAGAATTATTTATGAATATTGCTCAATTTTTGTTGAGTGATTGGAACTTTTTCTCCACAATTTTAGTGGCTATTTGTATTAGTGACAATCTTTTTTGATCTGAATCTCAAATATTTTAAATTTATCTTTTGTTTATGCCTATAGTGGTTTTGTCATGTGAAATTAAAAAAAAAGTTTTGTGTAAATGTTTATTTTGAACCCCTCATGGATTTTGAGCCACAGTTAGCAAAATATTCCTACTTTCATTTCACAAAAGCCTTATCAACTGTACTCAGGAGTATGTATGGTTTTGATTTTTCCATATAAATTTCCAATCAGTTTGTAGTTTATTCTGGCACATGGAATGAGGTATAGACCTAATTGTACCTTGTTTCAAATGTCCCCAGACATTGATTAAAAAGTCCAAATGCTTGCTGGGAAATATGAGATGGCGTGTTTGTTATATACTAAAATTCCACATACATTGGAATCAATTCTGTGTTGATATACAATTTTTCTATTGATGCACCAATAACATAGTCACCTGAAAGATTTACAATATCCACTGTCTCATCATCTGACACCACTCTAGTTTTGTAGAGTGTGTCACTCAGCTTTCCATGTCTATAAAATATACCTGAGATAATCAGATTAAAAAGAGGAAAGATTTATTTAGGCTCAGAGATTTGGCAGTTTTAGTCCATGGTTAATTGGTCCCACTTTGGAGCCTATGGCAAAGCTTATGTGGGAGCACCTGGCAGAACAAAGTCGCTAACCTCATGGTCAGAAGCAAAAGGGAGAGAGGAAGGTGCATCCCAGTCCCCTATGAAGTCCTGCCCCCAGCGACCTACAACCTCCAATCAGGCCTCTCCTGTTCAGGGTTCCACCATCTTCAATAGCACCAACCATTTCACACATGTGCTTTTGGGAGACATTATAGATATAAACTACAGTACATAGGTTTCTGCTTATATTTCTTTGTTTATTTTTCCATATGAAATTAAAATCAACAGTATCATTTTTCAAGTTTCTTAATATTTTTATTTGATTGCTGTAAATTTATAAAATAACTTAGGAAGAATTAATACCTTTATGATATTGAGTCTTATCTAAGAACATCATTGGCTTTTTCATTGTTCAAATCTAATTTGGGGTCTTTCAGGATATTTGAAAGTTTTTCTCATTCAGCTTTTGTATACTTCTTATTAAGTTTATGACAGCTATCCCATTGGATTTGTTGAAATTTAATTAGGTTTTTTCTTACATTATAGCATCATTATATATATATATATATGCATGTGTGTTGATTTTTATATTTTATATTCTGATTTTTTACTACATTCTTTATTTTGTAACCATTTTCCCCATTATTCTCTTGAGTTTTCCAGATATATAATTTCAAATTTTGTCTTTCATTTCTTTCTAATCCTCAGATGCCTAATTTGCTTCTCACTTAATTTTATTGGCTCATACTTCTAAAGCCATTTTAAATTGTGTTCATTGTATTGCACATTTTTATCTTGTTATTTACAATAGCAAGAATACTACTAATGTATTAAACAGAGGCAAGTTTGAAGATTATGTATATCTTAGTATAGAATAGAATGATCTGTGATTCTTATTCTATTGATTAATTTTATTATAGATGAGTGTTGAATTTTGTGAAATATCTTCTAGGCATCTATGAAAAAATCTTTTTTTCCTTATATATATTAATATGATGAATGATTAAGATTTTAAATATTATATTTATAGCTTATTTATAGGTTTTCTAATATTGAAGTACCCTTGTATCCTTCGAAAAATTCCATTTTCCGATGACATATGTATTTTAATTGTGTTGTTGACCTAATTTAATTATATTTTTAAAATTTCTGCCTTGGTACCTCATATATGAGATTATAGATTTTTGTGCAATTTTGGTTTACATATATATAAATATTTATACATGTGGGGGGGTGTCTTAAAAAAATTTCAAGATTTCCTTCTTTCTGTATATCCAATAACATTTTAAGTAGCACTAGGACTGATTAGTTCTGCTATCGAAGCATGGGAGAATTTTTCATTGAAACCATTTGGGCCTTTGCTTTTCACAGTGATATTCATTTACAACTTTGTACTACCAACTCCCCAAGGAAACTTTTGCTTAGATTTTCTGTCTATCCTAGAATCATTTGGAATAGGCTACATTTTATTATGAACTTATCTCCTTCATCTACATTTTCAAATTTATTTGCATAGAATTGTACACAGCCTCCTGTAACTTTTCCTCTCCTTTCCATACTTCCTCCTTTCTTTTCTCCCTTCTTTCTTTTCTTCTTTCCTCTATTTCTTTCCTTTTTCCTTCCTCCTTTTCATTCATTCCTTTTTTATTTCCTTCCTTCCCTCTCTCCATTTTCTTTCTTTCTTTCTTTCTTTCTCTCTTTCTTTCATCTTTTTATTAATATCAAAGCTTTTTTCCCTTGTTATTCCTTATTCTGTATTTTGTTCTTCTAGCTTTTTCTTTGTTGTTTTCCTTTTATTGATTAATTTGTCTAATCTTGGTCTAGATTGATTTATCAATTTTCTCATTTTCTTAATGAGTCAAGCTATTTATTTTCACTGATTTTCTTTGTGACTCCTTAATATCTGCTGCTATATTTTCTGATAAAACTATTTCCTTCTGTGCTTTCCTAGCTCTTTAAAATGAACTAGGTAGTTGTTCTTTCCTACTTCTTTAAAGTGAATGTGGCATTCTCTTATTCTTATATTTCCTTTTGATATATGTATTTATTCTATGCTTTTCCTTCTAATTGCTTTAACTATGTTCCAAAACCTCTGATATGTCATAATTTTGTTAACACTGTTTTCTATAAATTCAATTTAATTTTTTATTTCTCTTGATGGAAGAGTTGCCTAATACAGTTTTTCACATTTCAAGCAAAGAAAAGGATTTTACTATATTCTTTATTTTTGTTGAATTATGATCATGTGATGATGTTTATATTATATCGATTTTGGAATTTCTGTCTACTTTGAAGCCTCTGCCAAGAAAAAATGGTCAATGCTCCAACATAAATCCTTTAAGTGCATTGCAAAGGCTGTATTCTTTATTATCTGGATATAAATTTCAACATATATAAGCTATACTTCACTATAATATTATTTCTCTAGGTGTTACTAATTTTTGCCTCTTTAATCCCTTTAGAGCTGACAGATATGTTTAAGGGTGTTGTTCTGTGTGAAGTCTGTATTTTTCCTTTATTCTCCTACACTGTCTCCTTTATGAAGATTTTTGCTGGTAGTTTAATGTATAGATATTAACAATTACCATATATTTATCATGTGGTATTAAATTTATTGTGTGGTATTAAACTTATTGTGTGGTATTAAATTTATTGTGTGGTATTAAATTATTAATATCTTTTTGTCTCATTTAGTGCTTTTATCTTATTTTTATTTAGTTATACATAGATTGCCTATCTGCTGCTTTTTCTGTATTTACTTCCTTTTTCCCATTATTTTATATTTTTCTAAGAATATTTGTTCCTTTTGACATTATAGGCCACTATTTTATATTTGAACAGTGACATCTTTTTCAACTCATTTCTGGGTAGTTTACTTGGGAATTCATGCTTTGAAGCTTCAGAACATTTTGCTTGTTTGTTTTGCATTTCATATGTTGCATTTCTACCAATATGCTATGATTATTTATCTGTTCAGTGGTACCTTCCAGCAGCTCTTTTGTCTTTAGTTTATGTACTCACTTTCTACGGCTACCTTAACCAACTACCACAAACTTAGCTTGAACAGCACCAATGGGGAGGTGTAGTTCAGTGATGGAGTGTATGCTTTGCATGCACAAAGTCCTCAGTTCAGTCCCTTGCGTAACATGTAAATGAATGAATGAATGAATAGCACCCATGTATTAATTCAAGTTCTGTAGGTCAGAAGTCCAGGAGGGCTCAGAGTTCTATGCTCAGAGTATTATAAGACTCAAAGTTGGGTGTCAGCCAATCTGAGAGCTTATCAGGATACCTTGGGAAAAAATACATTTCCAAGTTCAGTCAAGCTAGCACAATCCAGGTCCATGAATTGTAGGGTTAAAAGCCTCATTTCTCTGCTGTCTGGGGGTCCCTCACAGTTCCTTAGGCTGCCTACACTCTTTCTCATGTGGACCACTCCATCTCCCAGCACTGGCACATGGATTGCCCCTTGTGCTTTGGCTCTCTCTCATATCCTCTTCTGCTTTTGAGGACTCATGTACCAGATGAGGCCAACTCAGATAATCTCCCAATCGTAGTCAATTGTGACTTCTGACATAGCATATGGAGAGGGAGGATTTTAGAATTCTGTTCCAGTTCCCAAAATTCACATCACTCCCAATGCAAAACATATTCACAAGTAGAGCTCTGGCTGCCAACTGCCATCCCTCAGGTGTGGACCAGTGCAAAGAAGGAGACATGTTATCTGCTCCCAACATTCTGCTAGGGCAGGCATAGGCAGGATAGTAAGTATAGACAATCAGATTCCAATAGCAGCAAAAGTGAAAGTAAAATGCAGTCATCCATGCAAAGCAATTTAAAATCTAGCTGGGAAAAACTTTCTTAGGTGTAAAGAGTTTTATGGTTTTCAGCTCTGACCTCCTAGCTCTGTGTTCTGTGCTTCAGCCACTGTGTCCTTGTGTTCCCTCTCATGCTCAGTCTCCCCTTTTCCTAAAAGTGGTGGCCTGCAATTCAGCTGAGTAGCTCTGTCAGCCTGCCACCTGTCAAGAGAATGCGAGGTATGGGAGCCTCTGCAATCTCTATGCCTTTTTAGGCCAACCTGGCACTGGTTCTGCCAATATTAAATCCTCAAGAATTTTCTGGACATAGGTTTCTTGCTTGTTCAATCCACTAGATCTTCTAGGCATCATCTCTTCTCTGTGTTTGGCTTCTGCTGAGATAACTCAGAGACACTGTCCTTAAGCTTCACAGGGCCCTCTGGTTTGATTAAGATAGTCTTACTTTCCCGTATTGAGTACTCTAATCTTTTGATCCTTCACAGTTTCACTAAGAGGTTTTAGTAAAATATTGTACAGCTGCATCCATGACTTTTCTCCATTCCATGCTATCAGTAGCAATTTCTTAATTTTAGCATCATCTGCTATCTGGGAACATGAAGAATTTCTCAGATCATCAAGTCCTGCTTTCTAAAGTCACAAACCCCTGGATGGCATATCAGCCCTGAAAATTGAGTTGCTCTAGGTATTTAATATGGCTGAGATACTCAACTTATATAACTCATAGGAAAAGAACTATAATCTTAACTAGCTCAGGTTGACATTATAAATTTTATTAAAAGTTTCTGTACTTTTCCTCAATAAATCAAACATTCTAGACTAGAAAAGCAACATATTGGAACTAATATACTTTCTTGCATAGCAGAGACAGTAGTGGATACCCTAAGGAGACAACCTTTGGGAATGAAGGACTTCTTCGTCCACATGCGAGGAACTTTGTTGGAAGATGGCCTTCCATTGTCAAGCTCCTGCCTTGCTAGCAGTAATCCCTCCTTTCAAGAATAACATACTTTGAAGACACAGTTTCTTTGCTCAAATTCATTTTGAAGGGCCATTCCTACTCCAGAGCTTTCTAGGAAGCTGGCTGAGACCTTCAATGGTACTTCTGTCTCTACCCACTGCTACTTCTTTCTTCTTCCTGTCTTAAGTATCAATCCCAGGAACAGGCTAACAGATACCCAGAATGCTAATTTACCTCTCCGAGATTGCTTCTCAGGAAACAGATGCTGGAAACTGAGATTGGTTTATAATTGTTCTTTATACTAGAATGGATCCCAGTGCATCAATGAAAGCCATTCTTATTGCATAAAAAATTATTTTCTTTTAGCATATATTTTGATGATAAGTCATCAAGTTCTTCTTCTACAAAAGCAACACAGTATAATGCCATAGGCTCTGGAGTTCCATTACAACTGTACTTCTAGCCTTGTCTTTCAAGCTGTGATTTTCAGTTGTCAAGTAGAGATAAGAACAGTGCTTCATAGGTTTTGTAGTGCTAATTAAGTGAGACACAACACCTACAGCACAAAGTACACAGGAAGTTCTCAGTTAAATGTTTGCACCATTTTCTAGTACATATTTTTCCTTACTTGGCAAGACCTGATTCATAGACTCTGCGTATCAATGGTCTCCAGTATCTATAAAGCAAAATATCTACTACCATACCATTAATATCCAACAGTTTCTTTTGATTAAAAAGATGTTTTAGTAGCTTATACTGGTTCTTCTCCAAGCATGTTTATCATTAAATCTTCTAAGGTTATCAACTCCAGTATACTGTGACTAGAACAGGATTTTGGTTTTTTTTGTTTTATTTTTGCCATTTTCTCCTATGAAACAGGGTAGCTTTGAATGTTCTTTACTCAGCCTACAGAAGAAAATTTATCTACTGAATTCTGGAAAGAATTGTTTTATTTTTGTTCCAAAAAAACTATCTGTAAAATTTCTAATCTAGTGATTATACTTCAGAATGATTTAAAAATAAGAGGCTCCAGTACACTATTTGACAAAGCTCCTTATTGAAGAAAATGAAGGTTTGACCCAACAAGCTTAGATCCTCAGACACACATTGTTTTTAATTACACTGTTTCTTTTCAGCTTGTGAAGACTCATCAAATTTACAAATTTAGTTATCACAGAATGTGCAGAATCACATTCTATACTTACATCTAAGCCCTGCTCACTGTATTTACAAAGTTATTCGAAGTTGTGGCATTTGCTTTACTATTTCCATCACTGTTCTCATGCTTCCGTTAACAACTTTTGAGTCACTGATTCATTTCTGTGAATCAAGAATATAACACCTTAGAAAATGTGGTGGAATGCAATGTGGAAATCCAACAAATGGAAACAAAAATATGCAAATGAGGTGAGAATGAGTTAGTGGAGATAAACTACACCACCTTTCCTGAACGAAGCAGCACGGAGGAAAAGGCCATTACAATCCTCACAGAACTTGTGGAGTCTTCCGGCATGTAATCTTTTATTGTACCTTTCAAATTCAGCAATGTCTGTGAATAAGTCATTTCTTTTGAAACCATCAAACTACATACAGATCATGTGAAGGACTGCTAGATCCGCAGAGACCAACAAGCTGCACACAGGGTATCCTCTTCTACCTGATGCTACTTCTCACAACTGCCCAGGCAAAGACAATGGGTGCCCAACTTACCCAAATTCAGGTGGTCAAGCACTGGATCCAACTTGCTCTTTTTAGCTGCAGGCCAGCTGAATGTGGTACTCACCTTAGTAATGTTCAGTTCTGCCGAAAATGGATAATAGGGCATCAATCACTCTTTACATCAGTCAGTTGGGCCTGCTAAGTGGGTCAAGGACTTTTCCTCATATTCTTGGGCTATTCACAAAATAGATGCCATGAGAATTAGTGTGAAATTTAGCTCTACTTGAAGGGATCTGTCTGAAATTAAGGTTGCTCAGGCTAATGCCTTGCGCCCACCAGGGATTCTAAATTCTAACCCCTATTCTGGAAATCACTTCAGATAGGGATTGAACTAATGGTGAAGTCTCTTTTAACTCTATCTGCTTCTTCCTTATGAATGAAGGAGTAGCTGTGGTTTCCCAGTGTAACAGCAGATGCCAAAAAGGGAAAATAAAACAGACTAGCAGAAGCTCTTCTCTGTGAAACAAAGATTCCCAAGAGTGCTTGCTATAGCTTGAAAAGAGTTTATCCCCTTTGAAACTGCTGTTTCAATTTGATTGCTATGGTGGAGGTGTTGGGGGGGTGCTTTTAAGAGGTGATTAGGTGGTGAAGAAAGACTAAGGTCTTTCTAGCATGACCAGATTAATTCTCACTCTCACGGGACTGGATTAGTTACCACAGTAGTGAGTTGTCATAAAGAGAGGCTGCCCCTTGTGTTTTGTTTCTTCCACATCCACTGCTTGACCTTCTGTTTTTCACCGTGCACTGAAGCAGCATAAAGACCTTGTCAGATGCAGCCATTCAATCTTGGACTTCCCAGACTCCAGAACCATAAGGCAAAACAATCCTCTTTTGTTTATAAATTACTGGTCTTAGATATTTTGTTATAGCAACAGAAAGTAGATGATGACAATGCTCAAATAGATTGATCATAGTGACTTTTAAATTTTTTTATTTTAATGCGATACAAGCATAATAAAAATATTTAAAAACCACTTTTTACTTCTATGAAAAAGAAAACAATATTTCATAACAAAATAATTACAGGATAACAACAGTTAATATACTGTGTGTCATGATCTTAAGTGAATGACCAAAATGTTACTCAGAGTACAAGTCATAGGCAGAAAACAGTCTCTTACAAAGAAGAAACAAACAAATAAAAGAACAATACTTTCCTTTCGGGGAACAAAAGGAAACTAGTAGTATAAATGAGACAAGTTAACATATATCTTAAAATATTTTTGAAATAACAGAATAGATAATTTGGGGATTTATTTGAACTTCTTCCTATTTCCTGTTTATCGTCTACTTTGCAATATATGTATTTTCACATACAAGAGAAATCATGAGATATTTAATCTTGTGTGTCTGACTTATTTTACTTAACGTATATCCTCAAGTTGCATCCATTTGCCTATGAATGTCTCAAATCATCTTTCTTTATGGCAGAGTAGCCACTCCATTGTGTATAAATACCACCCAAATGTGTGGGTGTGGAATGAAAGTTAATGCTTAAAGTGACAACATGGTTTCTTTCTTCTCGTGACCCCTTCAGTTCCTTCTTATTTTTACCCTCAGTGGAAGGAGAGCTTTAGCATCTAAGTTATACTACATGAGAAATAAGGCCATTAAAAGATAGTTTTTCAGTCTTACAGATAACTGTACAGATACAGTATCTTACAGATACATAGGCACTGATATTGGTCACCACACATTAAAGTTAGGGAATAGACAATAAAATGCTTTCTTTAGATCTAGTTCCTGGAAGGTTGGATCAAGGGTGGGGCTGAGAGAAAATGTAGGTAGGAGAGAGATCAAGGTCCCCTTGTGTGAAAGTCAACTCTTCACAGTAAAGGGGAAATAAATTCAGATGGAAAAGGTGGCAATTTTGGATAATTCCTTTGTACTCTGTACTCATAATCAGAGGTTGAGAGGTGGGGTCCCATTAAAATGCATTGCATCTTTAAGAAAATTCCATTTTGGAGGTGCTGATCTCCCTGTATCTTTGCTCCATCCTCCTGGGTCTGTATCACAGGTTATAAGCTCCTCGCTGGGCACCTATATTCTGATGCATGCCCAATACAGGTGCAAAAGAAGCCAGACTTCGGTTCAAAGTTCTCAGATCAGAGCTATTTGCCAAAGAGATTTTCACTTAGGCCTTGAACACACCTTTTTTTATTGAAAATTTAATGTTTCTATATCAACACTGCAGACATTAAGGGCAAAAATTTGTATCTAGAATAACACATAAAAACCTCCTATCAAAGCGAGCACTTAAAGTGCATAATACAACTAAATGATGTGCAAACATTTTTAGAAATAAGTAAATAACATTGCTTCTTTAACAAAAGTTTGAAAAGGAGAATGTACTTTTCAGTTATATAATCTGAGCCTCGATTGCTAAATTTGGAATTGAAATAACTATCACTCTGTCACATAAACCGGAACATTTTTAAGGTGAGGAATAGAAAATAATAAAAGAGAAAATGACTTCTATCTCTATTTGTGTGGGTGTTTTTAAAAACAGTCATCACTTTGGTAGGAAAGTGTCATTAAATCTGCGCAGGATGACAAATTTCATTTTACCTTCCTTACCCAGTCACATATTCACAAAGTGTTAACAAGTCACTGGTACCACGACTTGATGAGACAGCCACGATTCAAAAATAAACATAAAGACCAAGGAACTCCATTTCTACAATATTTATGTCCCTGACAGGTGCCCTGCTGCTTGGAATGAGTTCTCTTACATGTGCTGTTTATGCCTCTAGCTGTGCCTGGTGCAGACAGCTCACCTGCTAAACTGTCAGGCCAAGATTTCCAGGTAGACTACAAATCACACCAGACCCGTGGCAGAGGGACCCGCCCCCCCTTATCCACATGCACCCTTGGTTCTGCTGTGCCTGTAGGAAATTATCACATGCCAAATACTTTTAGCAGTGCTAGAGCAGGGGGGAAAATGAGTAATGGGAACAGGGCACAAAAGTCTAGACACAGGATTTTAAAAATGTTACCTGAGGGCAGGACATGTTCCTGCTGATGCTGACCACTGGGTGTGTGCATGAGAGAAGAACAGGTGTTACTGAGAACTGAAAAACAGAGAAAACTATTCAGAGAAACAGAGGAAGGGCTGATGTGCTTTGAAAGAGTGTAAGAACAAGCAGAAGGCATCTATTATCTGGTTGCAAGACCAGCAAGAGTCAGGAAGAAAGGCTAAGATACAGATGTGCCCAGACTTAGAATCAGTCATGTCCCGATGAATCCATTTTAAGTGAAAATAAATTTTAAAATGTACTTAGCAACCTAACCAAACCTCATAACTCAGCCTAACCAATCTTAAATGTGCACAGACCACACATAATCATATTGTTGGGCCAAATCATTTAACACAAAGTTTTTTTTTAAACAAATAATTATTGTTGAATCTCTCAATTCATTTAGAGAACACCTGTCTGCACATAACACTGCCGCAAATCGCAGAGTAGAGTGGTGGCTTTGCCCCCTCCTGATTGTTCGGTTGTCCTACAAAGTCCAAATTCAAAATTCAAAGTACATTTTCTGTTGAATGTATATCATTTTCACTCAGTCATAAAGGTAAAGTCATACATGGAACATTGTAAGTCAGGGAGCATCCGTATAAGAAATGGTTAGAGGTGGACAGAAAAGTGTCCAGAAAGAGTGAGACAATGAAGGAGATGCTTAGGAGCAGCATGGAAAGTCAGAATGCCACTCAAAGATAAGACAGGCTGAGGCAGGGGAAAGTGACAGGGAGCCCAGATGGAAAGGAATTTGTTTCATATCCCACCAAGAGAAGGCAGAGCCCCAAGAGAGCTGGGAGAAGAAGTGGTCTAGAGAGGTGAGGTTGGCACACAGGCCTGCACCTGGGTTGAGGGCACAGCTAGAAAAGGCCAAGGAACAAAACTTTGGAGACTGAAGCAAGTGGAAGTAATGAATGGCATTCACACTTTAATCTAGTCTTATTGATATATAAGATTCTTAACTTTATCTAGTCCTGGAAAATATGGTTCTTCTCATTCATATTTAAGTATATTCTTACTGATTTGTAAGAGTCCTAATTTTATCTACTCTTGGAAAAATACGGTCTTTCCCACTGAGCCCCTTTTATCTATATGTATTATTCTGAAAATCTGTTGAGCCATAGGCAGCCACCAGTGAGCAAAAAGACAAGAGATGAAGTCAATCCCATGGCAAGTTAAAACTCTGAGACCTTTCCAAGATCTGGTTATTGGAAGACTCCTTGAGGGGTGGCTTTAGCTAATGCCTAGCAAGAATAGCTGGAAATTCTTCTTTGTGCACAATTCTGGGCCTCTTTTCTACCATTCCACCTCTGTGACTCTACAGGAAGATTCTAGAAGGCTCCAGCAACTAACTGAAAGCTCAAACTGAAGTCTAATGGATGCAGGATATGAGAAGCAGGGTAGGAAAAAGAAACTGTATTTTTCCAAACCACAGATGCCCAGCCATCTCCTGCAATTCACTGGTAAATAAATAAAGCCATATTGCTGTTTAATATTGCAGGGATTATAGAGCTGTTATGTGATCCCCATGACCCAGTTACTCTGGTATGTCATCCATGTAGACGCTGCAGGGTTATTACATATCATCTTGAAGGTGGGCTGGGGCCATTTAGGCCTGAAGCCTTCTCAGCTTGGCCATCTTTCAAGCCACTGCCTGCATTTTCACTGCCCAAAATATGTCACCTCCATCCCCTTGGAAAAGTCAAGTCAATAAAGATAAAAATTATATGCCCAGTCATTTTCATTATCCAATTACTTAACTTATTTATCTTCTTTAAATTTCTCTCAATAGCTCAGGTCCTACCTTTTCCCATTCCCCACATCTGCCTATTCCATTTCCTGCTTCCTATTTCTACAATTAGTCAGTTAGATTGATGGAGAATTTGAGAATGAGCTCAAAAACTGCTTCTATTTTTTGGTGTCTGTTTTCCTTTGATATATACCTGTTCAATTTTTAAAATCTGAAGTTTGCTGATTAATGCTTAATCATGCTTTTCATAACACTTATTTCATCTTATTCTTCTCAAAGGAGGTGCACCTAATACCCCTTCATGCAGAAACCTTCTATGTAGATGCGCAAAGGGACATCAGCCCAACGTCCTCTGCAATGCTATTTTCATGTGCAGGTTTCGAATATTCTTTTTCCATCCATGTCTTATAGATAGCGATGACGACATAGATCATCTTTATGTCACCTGTCAGAAAAAAATTAACTCACCACTGCTTTGTAGCTTCTGTAAGAGTCTAGCTGCTGTCAAGACACAGGCAGGCTTCTCAGTTTACCAATTCTTTCCTGACAGCTCTTCCCTGAAAAACCTCATGCTTAAGGACTTTTATTTTACAAGGAAAACTAGCAGCTCTGCTAAGGCTGGAGCACGCATTTTGATGGCTCGGTGGGTGCGCATCGCAGGCATGTGTTATAAAATGGGAGACATATATTCCTTTTATGTGCTGAGTATAATGAGGTACACTGATTAGTCTAACTCACTGAGGCAAATCACTATCATTTTAAAAGGTCTACTCTTCAATGCACCATAATTAAATTAAAGTTAAAATACTGTAATTATTTAGAACCAGGATGCCATTTTTTTTCACTGACTTCGTGAACTTATAGGCTCAAATAAATGCAGAGATAAAATAGCATAACACAAGTTGCCTATATATTATCTTATCTATCTTGTATTTGGAATTAAATTACTCAAGAGTTCAGAGGTTAATAAGAAACACAAGAACTGTCCTCTATATAGCAGTAGCTTTGTGTTGGCTGAATTTAAATGTAAATGGAGAGGATTAATTTGATTATTTCTGTACAGGCATGAAAGCATATATGCACATAATGTCATTCTCCAGAAGTCTCTTATTTTTACTGGGGGCTGTCTATGTATCAGGCGCCGTGCTTTAGATGTACTATGTCCTTAAACCAAACACCCTCGCTGTCAGACAGGTATGATTAGGTTCACCTTAGAGAGATGATGATTTCCACCTGGGTGTCTCAGAGACAATCCAAACTCCAGCAGGAGCTCTTTATGATTCTGCCCCACCATGTTCAGTGTTCGTCCTCTGCTCCTCAGTTCAGTCTTTCTCACCATTTTTGACCTGAGTGAATGTTCCTACCATCTGTCCAGCTTTGGAAGCCAGAAACTGGGGAAGTGATCCTCGACTCCCTTTCCTCCCTCATTCTCATCGGCAGTCCCTATTCAGTCCTGTAAATTTTATCTCCCATACCTCTGTCAGATCTTTGTCTCTCTGTCACTGTCAGTATAAATCTAGACCGAACTGGACTCCTCTGGACTGCAGAAACATCTTCCACTCATCTTCTGGCATTCACTCCTCCTTGATGTTTCCCAAGCAGATCTGATTGTGTCACCTCCTTGCGTATGGCTTTTCATGGCTCTTGTTTAAAACTCTTTAATACAACTCACCAACCTCAATATGATTTTGCTCCCTCTGTCTCTTTAAGCTCAGTTTGCATCATCTCTGCCTCTTTCTGAGTCCTCTAGCCCAAGGAGCATTAAACCAGTGCCCCATCCTCTGACCTACGTCAGGACCTTCTCGAGTTTTTTTCTTACATGGCTGACTGGACCATTCATTCTCTGCCCTTTTGCCTAGAGAAGGCTTACAGATAATGTCGCATGTTTATTGTTACTTCCTCGGGGAAGTCCTCCTTGATCCAACCTTAGGAAAAATCCCTTGTCATGCATTCTCATCCCATTCACTTTCCTCCTTAGGACAATAATAAACATTCATGTGGGCTGTTATCTGACTTTTACTTGTCACTCCCATATGACTGCAAATTGAGGACAGCAACTGGGTCTTTTTGCATTCCACTAGTCCCAGTACTTAGCAAAGTGCCATGTTTGCCAACATTTTGACCAAATGTGAGATTCTTTCTTTGACTTTAATTCAGTGCCCTCTGTGATTACTAAACAGAGAGGATAACAAATTTCTTCCAAGAAAGAACAAGGAAAATACATGGAAGCAAATACAAGGGGTGATCGAAGAATAAAGTGAATGTAAAAAAATTTTAAATTATTACAGTAAAACACACATGATTATTAATCCCCCTCAAAATATTCTCCGTCACTTTGACGACATATATATTGTCATTCTTTTTTAAATTTTTTTATTAGTGCATGTTTGTAACATATAATGTTTAAGGTCATTTTAGGAGCTTCCTGAAGCAGTTCTAGAAATTCTCTTTCATGGGTGTCTTTACAAAGTAGTGACAGAAAAATAAAAACCCAATGAATGCTGCTACCAAAGGCCACTGAACAGAAAAGCAAGTTGATAACAGCATTCATCCACTTTACTCACCAGACCAGGTACCTGAAATTTCTGTTTCTTCCCCAATGTCAAAATGACCATGAAAGGTAAACAATTTGAATGGATTTAGGACATTGAACTAGCCACAACAGCACAACTAAAGATATCTTATAAAAAATGGGCTTCCAGAGCTGCTTCAGAAAGTGACAGGAACAACTAGTTAAGTGAGTTCAAAACAAGGGAGAGAAATTAATGGCAATGTGTCTTTTAATCTAACAACTTTTTAATTTAAACGCACAGAATATTTTAATGGCTTCTTCTTTGTTACATTTTGATGGTCATGGGGAAAAAGTGTCATTGATCTGTCACAATACTGTGATTGAAAATTCGTCTGAATAGTCATGTTTTCTAGACTCTCAAATCAGGTAGAAAATTTGTCAACTTGCCTAGAACCAATGATCTACATGAATCTAACAGATAGGGATCAGAAAGAGATTTTCAACAATAAATGGTAAAAGAAAGATAATATTGACCAACAATAAAGGCTGTGAAGCTCATTGGAAGTACCAGAATTTCAGAGAATCCTGGGTAAGGCAGAGGCATGTACTGGAATGTGTCCAGAAAGGTTCCTAGTTAATCTCCCACAAGACAGTGCTCCTCATGGAGGTGAGACAGGTGGCAGGGAGTCCTCGGTGGTCCAGGCTGTACTTTGAGTATCATTCAAAGTTATTTCAGTTCAACATCTAAAAATATTTAAACAGAGTTTAACCTACTCAAATATCTTTTACAGTCCATCAGAGGACAACCATCAGTATATATAATGTAAAACAAAACTTAAACATCCTCATATTGATCTCCTTCATTCTCAACCTTATCCACATCCCGTAGGTGCCCCAGTATCACCAACCCATCTCCGCAACTCCAAGCTTCCCCAGATTGTCGTAAACCTAGGTCTTTGCGGCTTTCTCATCTTTCCCTCTCTCCTCCATGACTCAGGTTTTCATCATGCAGATGAACCATCCAAGACCTCTGGCTGTTGTTTGCCTATTCCCAGATAGTCCAAACACTAGGAGTAGCCAGAAAATATTTATAATTGCCTGATGCATCTTTAAAAATTAGTATGGTTGGGACCAGGGATTTAGCTCAGTGGTTCTGCCACCTGCCTCACAAGCACACAGTCGAGAGTTCGATCCCCAGTACCAAAAAAAAAAAAAATTAATATGGTTGGCTGTGGAAGTAGCTAAGTGTTAAAGCACTCACTTAACATGCACAAGGCCTTAGGTTCCATCCCCACCACTGCAAAGAAAAAAAAAAGAAAGAAAAAGAAAAGAAATTACCACTGCTCCCCTAACTGTTGCAAATATGCAGTTTTATACTATGGTATAAAAAATAAAACCCTGATTTGTATTTCACACTATATACGGTAGATTTCATGTATTATTGTGTTTTAGAGAGCTGCTTTTTCTTTTGGGGGGCATTGTAATATTGAGTGCCAGGCCTTTTAGACCTGGTTCCCTTGAAATCTGCTGTTTGGATGTAATATGTCTGAGGAGCACACGCTATTGAAGAACTCCCAGAGACAGAAAGCAACAGAAGGTATTGTGCACCAAGACTTGAAGTCGAGTAGATGCCTAAAGAAAGGAGCAGGGTAGGTAGAAAGAAAAACACCGAGGACAGCCTACCCAAGTTGTCACTTTTCTGTGGCTAAGCTCTGGCATGGACATATCAGACAAGAAGATCTATGAGCTACAAATAATTAATACAGTCCACAAATACTGTCTAGAGATAATTAATCCAAAATTGAAGATCCAAAATATTTATTGCCATCAATATAAAAAAATGAGCCAAAGACCACATATCTTCACAAATGAGAGATGGTCCCCTGATGAAATCTTTTCTAATCTCCTGCCTGTGCAAACCTCTGTTAACTCTGGACTCTGAAGTGGAACACTTCAAGTGCTGTACATTTCAAAGTCTACCACACTTTCTGCAGTGGAGTACATTTAACGATTTCTCATTTTATAATGAGATTTTAAAAAACTAATTGCAGACTTGCTATAACATTTTGAAATAAGACAGGAACAACATTAAGAAAACAAACTGGCAATGCTCCGATGCTGGGAAGAATTGAATAAGTTACCCTCCATCCCAGAAATCTAGTCTTAAATAAGATACCAACCAAAATAGACTTCAAGGAATGTTTGTAATGCAGAAATGATAAATCATAATAGCTTCAAAACCATGCAAGCTTTGCAGATAGACCTGATCATACAAAGACTAACTACACAACATCACTGGCTACATTTTAATTTAAATTTTCTGTGAAACTTCTACTAAAACACATAGAAAGTGTTTTCCATTGGAATCATGAACTTTTGCTACCCAGAAAAGCCTATGCGATGTATCTTAGCAATAGAAATAGGGAAAATCTCATGTACAGACTGTTCTGCCATCTATGTCACCATGATAATTTTGGACATGATACTTTTCTAGTACAATACATATGAAGAAAATAGCACATGTCACGCTCTTTCCCTCTAAATCTTCAGAGTAAATGATAAAATGATCCCATTTGCTTTAACTTCCCGGCTTATTTTTCAAAAATTTTTTCAAAGAGAAATAGAAAGGAAAAAAGAAAGGGGAAAGGAAAAGACCTGTTACAGCCTGAGATTAAGTTTCTCAGCTACCGAGAGGCCATCGGTGTATATCTATGCAACTTAGTAGGAAGACTCCACGTGGATGTTTCCATAATCAATTGTTTTTTGTTCTTTAATTGAATGCATACGTCCAAAGATAAACTGTTTAGGTTGAAAGGGCAAGGGATTCATTAAAAGAAGTTCCTAATAAAAGTGATTCAATCTTTGTATTTAGCTTTTAATATAAAAAAATTAATTAACATCTGCATTATGAGACTTGACCTCCCCGAGGAAATATAATCAATTCTCCCAATACAAGATGGATTCTGCAGAGGGTGTGATTTCTAATTGTGGCTGTAATCAATCATGTCAGTGGTGCGAGGGAACTGTAAATGAAGTACAAAACTATTAAACTCCGGACTCCTTTAAAGCCAGTTGTCAACAGCTGAGTATATAAATATATTCTTACAAGGGGAACGTTTAATTGCAATATTGATTAAATTATTGCAGTTCCTGGCATAACACATGATGATGGTGTACTATCTGGAAGAAATAGAAGACAACTGGAAAACACATCTACAGTTTTACAAATGCAGTTTCACAAGGCAATCGTATTAATTATAGCCTGCTTCTACTGGGAAGGCGGCATTGGTGAGGAAGCATGAAGGGGTTCTGGTTGAAGACTAACTCAAAAAGAGTGTTTTAGCCCATTTTTAAACCAGTTTTTGTCACGGTGAAGACTTTCCTTTTTAATGTGCTCGTGATTTTTTCTTGAGGTAAAATTCACATGCAATTCACTAATTTAACCATTTTACAGTGCACAGTTAAATGGCTGCTGGTACCTTTACAAATGCTGTGGACTCACTGCCTCTATCTAATTTTCAGAATGTTTTTATTACCCCCTAAAGAAATTCTACATCCATTATGTAATAACTGCGCACACATGGAATCATATAACATGTGGCTTTTGTGTCTAATTTCTTCTATTTGAATACTATATTTAAAATTCAATCATATTGTCACATCAATCAGCACTTTGCTCTTTTTCATGGCTGAATAATATTCATATATATATATATATATATATATATAACTGTAGCTCATTTGTTTAATCTTCAGTTGACAGTCGTTTGAGTTGATTCCACTGTTTGGCAACTGTGAATAATATTTCTATGAGTATGAGTACCATTATTTGGCAATTATGAGTAATATTTCTATGAATGGGAACATTCTGCACAAGGTCTTGTTTGAACATCTGTTTTCAATTCTCTTTGGAGTGTAGCTAAGAGTAGAATTGTTGCTTAGCTTGAGCAATCGCCAAGCTGTTTTCCACAGTAGTTGCACCATTTTCCATTCCTACCAGTGGTGTGCAAAGGTTTCAGTTTCTCTACATCCTTTCTAACTCTTGCTGTATCCCTTCTTTTAAAAGTATTCTTATTATAGTTTTTCTTGTGCCTATGAAGTGGTATGTCATTATGGTTTTTGAATTGTATTTCCCTAATGACCAAAGATGGTGAGCATCTTTTCATGTGATTATTGGTCATTTGTATCTCTTTCTTGGAGAAATATCTATTAAAGTTACTTGCCTTTCTTAAAAAATTTTTATTCAGTTGTAAAAGTTCTTTATATGTTCTGGATACTAGACCCTTATCAGGTTTATGATTTGTAAATATGCTGTCTTCACTCTGTGTTCTGGCTTTTCACTTTCTTCATAGTGTCCTTTGATATATAAAAGCTTTTAATATCAATGTTCAATTTATTTATTCTTTAAAATGTTATTGCTGTACTTTGGGTATTATTTTTAAGAAACTATTGCCAAGCCAGTCATAAACATTTACACTTATGTTTGTTTCTAAAAGTTTTACACTTTTAGCTCTTATATTTAAGTGATATAGAAGCAATACTGCTTGAAAAAAAAAAAACGTATCAAGTTGTTTGCCCAAAGATGAAATTTTCTGTTTCCATGGGTTTCATATTTATTGTTCAAATCCTTGATTTTTAAAAGAAAAGCAGGAAGTTGTGGTCCAATTTAGTGCAATTTCTAACTCATATCCAGACTTACTTGATTTGGTTTGGCTAACCATATGTATGCACTAGTACCAAACCTCTTGTGAGCAGCTATAAATATGAAGAATATTTTTTCAAGATACAGAGATGAAAGGAAATAAAGAGGTAAAATTAGAAGCACATGAGGCTCTTTACCAAGTCTGTATGACAAGCCTGAGACATCCAAGGAAATTCCAACTCCCTGGTGGCATTTATGCCACTTGTCCATTCACTCTCCATTTCAGAAAATAATGTGTCTGCAACCACATATGTACTCAATACACATTTTCAAATTGATGTTATCGCTGCAAATGACAGTGACACCAACTTCAGTCTACAAGACTCTCTATCTCCCTGTAGATATGGAAGAAAGAACAGTATCAAGATTATGTTCTGGAATACAGATACAAACACAGCAAATGAAAGATTTAACTGCTCCTTGAACTTATTGTGAAAAGTTGAAAAATGTAGTTTAAATATCTACTCCCTCATTCTCAGAAAGAATGTTACTATCATCTTTTCATATTTAAAGTTCTTTGTAGGAAAAGAAATATTTGAAGTAACTGTTAAGATTATCACCATGAAGTAGATTTTAAAATATGTGCCTTTAATGTAACAGCATTTAATGTTCTTAACTCATTTGTTCTACAAATGCTGATCAGTGTCTCTGAGCATCAGGCATTGCTTGATGCTGGTAATGCATTAAAAACATGTTCACTGTGGTACTTGTCCTCACAGACATTATAGATGAGGAGGGAATTAGAAAGTATAGGGCATGGAAAAGACAATTGCATTATCTTAGGAAAAATGAGCTGCAATGCAGAAAAAATACTACATACAATGGATGAACCAAGTTGAAGCCAAGGTTGAGAATGAGGGATGGCTTCCTAGAAGGACAGATGTCTCATCAGAAGTTGGAAGCTTACTAGGAGTTAGTCATGTGAGTGGAACTATGTGGGATAGAACTACTGCCAGACAGAGCATGCAAGAAGGTTAAAGGTAAGACAAGCTGTGACCTTGAACAACTGAAGAAGTTGACCAGGAAAAGATCAGAGAAGGCACATTCTAAAGGAATTTTTAGGATCTATTAAAAAGCTTGGAAGGGCTGGGGATTTAGCTCAGTGTTGCCGCCGCCTGCCTCGCAAGTGCAAGGTCCCAAGTTCGATCCCTGGTATTGAAAAACAAAACAAAACAAACAAACAAAAACAAAGAAAAGCTTAGACATTATTCCAAGGATCATAGGGAAATTGCTGTCGTGCTGTAATCAGACAGAAATGTGTCCTGATTTTTATTTTAGAAAGAACTTCATGATTTCTGTAAGAAAAGTAAATATGTGGTGGGGAATAGGATAACAAGGTCCCAAATAGGAAGATCGGGATTGAGGGTAGTAGGCAAGGGATGGTCATAGAAGACTTTAGGATTTACCTATTATGTTGGATTGAATGATGTCTCCTCAAAATTTGTGTTCACACAGAATCTTAAAATGGGACATTATTTGACAGGAGAGCCTTTCAGATAGAATTAGATAAATTAAAGTGAGGTCATTTTGGATTAGGGTGGCCCCAAAACCAATGGCTGGTGTCATTTTAAGGCCATGTAAAGATGCAGAGAGGCACAATGAGAAGTCTTTTTTTTTGGTACCGGGGATCCAATTCGGGACCTTGTGCTCACAAGGCAGGCGGCGGCACCACTGAGCTAAATCCCTGGCCCAAGGAGAAGTCTTTTGACAATAGAGGTAGATACTGAAATTACACTACCACAAACTGAGGGATTCTTGAGGTCACCACATGCAGAAAGAGGCAAGAATGGATTACTCCCCTTCCAGTGTTTTCAGACTGTACTGACACCTTTAGTTGGGCTTCTGGCTTCCAAAACTATAAAAATATAAATTTCTGAAGATGTTTTGAACCACTCAGTATATGGTTACTATGATTATTGTCCAACCAGCCCTAGGAGGCTAATAGGGAGCTGAAGCAATACGAGCCAGCTTAACAGGTATCTAACATATGTCTGCTATACTTGGCGATCATTTGGCTCTGTGTGGCATGGAGGATGCATCAAGAATAACAAAATCCCAGTTTTCTCATGAACAACGGGGTAGTTGTTGTCCTCCATTAATCAGGGAGCATGGGGAACCTATACAATTTGAAGAGAAGCTGATAAGTTCATTGGTATTCAAAATATGCTTGTGGGCCTGTGCGACAGATGAGCTTGTCCAAAAGGCAACTGGATATGATCAGGTGAAGCACAGAACGCTGTACTGGAGATAAAAATTTGGGAGCATTGCATATAGATGGTAATTCAGTCTCGGGGTGAATCAGAACACGTCACGTGAGCAGGAGCCAACCAGGGCTGGGACAAAGCATAATGTGAGGAGAATTAACACTTCAGATAGGGGCTCCTAAACGGGAAAGGGAACAATAAATGGACATTTTTTAGAACAGATCAATAAGTGGAATTAGTGGCATCAAATCGTAGAGATTTCTTCCTTTCATGGCTTTTTTTTTCTTGTCTTCATCAGGTCGAAGTCATCATTTGTGAAAGTGAGGCAGAAGTTTGTAGGTTTGAAGGTTCAGGCCACAGCCCGTTCTCTGCATGTGACATTAATGATGACAACAAATCACGGAGCAATTGCATTTGTGGTCCTTTCATAATGATAAGGAAATGAAGTCACAGGAAGACTATGCTGGATATCTTGCTCCAGATCTCACTTCCGGGGAGAGTTGAACTGAAATTTAAATCTGGGATCAATCTAATCCTCAATCCGTGTCCTTAACTTTAACAGTATCTCTCTCTAGTTGAGGTTTTGACTATGAATTTATGGGCACAGATCTTGGTATTTGGGTGTGTTTTCTCCACCTGTGTTTTTCCATCCAAGGCTAAGCACTGGTAACATGACAGTAAAGGTCTGAAATTTCGGTAGATATCACAAACAGTAGATTTTGACCTTGAAAGGGTAGAGAGAATTGAAGATACTTCTGATCAGCTGGAGAGAAAGACATTGAGAGTCCACACTGTCAAATTACATGTCCATATGGACGCAGAATAAATTGAGAAATAAAAGATGGTAGACTCTGGGAATTGAAGGTCTTTGAGCAGTTAGGGTAATGCTCAGAGCTCATTCGCCCTCCACCCCCTTACTTTCCAGCCATCCCACAGCCTTATCTTGTGTTTTTATGACTTACTTAGAAGGGCACACATGAAATCACCAGTCACAATATTCTTGCACTAGAACTTCTGTGATCCCAAAGGGTCTCACTCTTAAGCACTTTAATTCAGTGAGAAGAAAAAAGGATGCACATATTGTTACTCATAGCATATTCTTCCTTTCAAAAATTTTATTCCCAAGCTTGTCACTTGCTTGAGAGGGTTCTGAATTTAGAAAGAATGATGTCAGAGCTCTAAGTTACTCCTTCACAATTTTATTATAATTTATTTTTCATTTGTTTTCTCTCTGCTCTTATTTAGATTTCTCTAGTAGAAGTTTAGTGGAGAAAGCATACTTTGAAGTCCCTCCCATTCCCCTCCACCCAGGAGGATTTATTTACTTAAAAGAGTATACCATTAGGCACAGTCCTGTTAGTAAATTCTAGTGGGCCTTTCCCACAATTGTAAGGAACAAGCTCAGTGCTTTCCCCAGCACAGAGAGAAGGGACTTTCCCCATGAAACTCAGTTCTTATGGAACTTGGGGAATCCTGGTATGTCTTGGGATAGACATCAGGTCTGCCAACCTAAACGAGAAGGATTGGCAAATGTTTCCAGAAGCCCTGGCAGTACTAATGCTCTGGCCCACTCCACTGTACCCTTTTTTGGAGACTCATCCAAAAATCCATACAGAACACATGTGAGCCATCAAGCCCTCAGGGGACTGGCAAGTTCCCACAGCATATTCGCAGCTGACAGGAACCAGCTGACAAGCAGGACGTACGTGTGCTCAAAAGACGAGAGCCATAAGGTAAGAGCAAAGGAGAGGAGTGTCACTCATCACCCTGAGTCGAGATGACAGATCAGTGGGACCCAGGGTGGTGTGGAAAAAAATGAGCCAAGACCCTGCAATCTGTGACCAGTCCCAATGTCTTCATGTGACCTCCTGAGCTGTTCCAGACTATTCTTATACAGCCTGAGCAGATTAGTGAGCTTCAACTCCTCCGTGTCCTTGGGCCATGTTTGGGATGATGGTTTGGGACACCTGGGAACCTGGCTGAAGAGAAATTCACAGCCATTTCCCCTGTGAAGTTAGTGGCTAATTTTGAGGGTAAACTCACAGGGAATTTGAGTGCTTCTTTCTACTTTTTAAATCCCCAGTTTTTCTCTAAAAAATATGCTTCCTATGAGAGAAATGTAAGCATATTTAAACTTTATTCCTCTTAGTTTAAAACTACATCATTTTATGTATAAAGTGAATTTGAAGCCTTTCTCACAACCCCTGACCTAGGATTTCTGGCCAACAGGGCCAGAGTTTCTGCAACAGCTTTTGGGTTTATAGAGTTCATGACTCCTATAGGGGCACCCTCAACAGGTCCTGGAATGTTCCCACATGAAAGTGCACAGGCCACCATCAGGCCCACCACTGTCCAGAGAAATCTCATGGTATCATCTGAAATTTTTGTACAACTTGCCTTATAAAGAGGAAAGAAACCCCTATATGTAAATCACTCCACTATGGTCTATATGTTTTGTTCCCACCTGCTAAATCCTATATTGAAATCCTCACCTCTAACATGATAGTATGAATAGGTGGGAACTTTGAAAGGTAATGAGATCGAGTGCATATCCGTATCAACAGCCTTAGTGTCCTTATAAAACAGGTCCTAAAGAAATCCTTTGCCTATTTGCACCAGTTAAGGTCCCAGCCACAAAGGGGCCAGCTATGAATCAAACAATGAGTCCTCCCCTAACACCAAGCCTGCTGGTTCCTTAATCTAGAACTGTCCACGCTCCAAAACTCTGAGATAAAATTCTGTTGTTTCTAAACCACTCATTCTAAGGTATTTTGTTATAGCAGTTCGAATATCCTAGGACGCAATCAAATTCTGCACCCCCATCTCCACCCACGTCCTCGCTCACTGGCTGGCAGCCCCCAGCCCCAACTGTGAAACTCACACTTTTGGGAGCCAGCATTTTTTTTTTTTTTTTTTGGTACCAGGGATCGAACTCAGGTCCTTGTGCTGCGAGGCAGGTGCTGGAACCACTGAGCTAAATCCCCGGCCCGGGAGCCAGCTTTTGAAGATGTCAGTTTATGCCATAAGACTCAACTCAGCTGTACAAAGGAAATATTTTTATCTTCGTATTATATTGATTTGAGAAAGAGGAGAAAATGAAAAGGGGCTAGAGATAAAGTTGAAGTTTAAACAATCAAATACTTACAGTTTATTTACTCATTCAACATGCATTCAAACTACCTAAATCTAAAGCACTCTGAATGCAATTCACTTCCTGTTTGGATTTCTACTGTGTACAACCCGACTCCACTCCACCTCACCCCCTGGAGGAAGGATGTGAGAAAGAGCAACAGGGGCTTTCTGGGTATGAAGCCATTTTGTTGGGAAACCATGGGTAAGATTTGATATAATAAAACTTCTGTAGGCTAGCACCACCTTTTAATGCATTGAGTAGAACTTACCCTTTTCATCTCTGTGGAAAAGAACCGTTCCTCTTTAAACTAGGACAAATTTACATAAATTAATGTCTTAATTTTTAAAGTGCCTCTGAGTATAAGGTATCCATTGTGAGTTGGGCACTGTGGATTTGGTGTAGGCCCATATCTCACTTCATTTTTGACAAATCTTCTGAGTTAGAAACACTGAGATGCAGAATCCAAATGCTTTGCCCCAGAGAATACAGCTGGTTAAGAGACAAGCTCAAATCCAAGGGCTATTTGAACCAAAGCTATCAGCTTCTTTCTTTGACACCATTCAGAAGGGTATTTGTTTCCATTAGTTTTGATAACTAATGTGAATTTGAAAATGTACAGTTAGTCTCATTAAAAAATGGATAGGGGCTGGGGATTTAGCTCAGTGGTTCTGCTGCCTGCCTCACAAGCACAAGGATCTGAGTTCAATCCCTGATACCAAAAAAAAAAAATGGAGGTAGATCATTCAAGAAAAGTAAGATCAATGAATATAATAAATTCATTGTAGTAGCTTTGCCTAGTTTGATGACTGCATGTATTCATTATAAATATCTCTTTTCAAATGCCACAAGTAATCCCTTCCATTATTTAAATGTTTTGAAACATCCTAAGTGATGTCTCTTGAGTTTATAATACCTTTCAAGTGGACCTTCAAGTATCGCTTAAAACACATGGACTTGCTCTCCAAGAGTTGTAAGGATTTCTACGTAAACCAAATTCATTCACATTTTTCTTATTCCTTTCAGTCCCCATTTAACTCATTTAAAGATTCAAAGCCAGGTTTTCAAAATGGCTTTTTTGGAATTTTTCATCTTTTCAGATTTAAATTTTAAATTTATGCCTTTGTACTCTCGGCCTTCTCATTTCCTAATTTATTTTTCACTTAATTCAAGCCATCAACATATCCCTGCTATCAGGTTTGATTTATATTGCCTGGGAACATAATCTAATCATGAATCTTCCTTGGGATTGCCAACAGGGCATGAGAGAGAGCTCAGTTAATGATCTTTCTAGAGCAGAAAACACAAGGCAAAGAAATCAGTGGGATTTTGAAAACACTACCAAGCACACCCTAAAAGCATATAGTGATGTAAGAAATTTGGCCCTTCATTGAATCCAAGCTGGAATTAACCAACTGAAGTTATATGTAAAATCCAAGTAACCACAACCTTTCCCACCTCCATTCTAGGTCATGTGGACATCACCCCGTCACTCCCCACATTCCCCAAGCAGACAAATGAATCTGGTCTCTTATGCTAAGTCCCACAACTAAATAATTGCAGGGAAGCTTTAGCCAAAGGATGTTTTGTTGCCACACACAGAAACCAACATTAGTCATCCAAGGAGATATTTATTGGCAGAATATTGTTGTATCTCCCAGGCCTAAAAAAGTCTCAGCTAAAACAGGAAACAGAGTCTCCAGGGACATCAGCTGCAAGATTTCATAGACCTTTGAATTACTTACTAATCTATATTTAAGATGACTAAGATTCAAAGACTTTCATATTTCTTACCGTTATGTCCAGTAGTTACATACTCAAAATACAATATCTCATTAGTGCAGCTCAAGAAAAGTGACCTCCTTTGGCCCTGTTATCGTGTTCAGAGTCCCTATGCAAATATCCAGCCACCAAGAGTTCTGGGAGCTATGCCCTGGAGAAGAAAGTTTGCTTTTCCCCAAAAGGCTTCCAAAAGGGGAATCAAATAAATGCAGGCTCTATGCCAGTGTGTGGGTCTCCTGAGTTTAATTCACAAAGACTAAATCAGCAAGCACAAAATGAGATGTTTAAATATTGACCTCAATCAGTAGAAAATCTTGTTTTTACTTAGTTTAACAAATTTCAATAGAGCATTTATAATGTAGAAAACATGGGACTATTAAAAAGGAAACAAAATTGATCCCTACCTTCTAAGCAAAGTTTTTTTAAGATTTGAACAGAAAGTCTTAGTCAATAGTTACTGGTTCAGTAAATATTTACCTAGCTCCAACTGTATACCAGACACTGTTCTAGCTCTGGGGGATCCAGTACTGAACACAAGTAACAAAAATCCCTACCATCCCGAGTGTCCATTGTAAAGAAGAAAAGCAAGTAATGGCTAAAGAACTGGGTGTGAATTCTGGCTCAGCCACTTACTAAATGAGGGGCACATTTCTGAATTTCTCTATTGTCCAGTTTTCTTACCTGAACAACACTGCGCCCATCTCAAAATATTGTCATAGAAGTGTGGTATCTATCACCATCATCATTGCCTTCTTCTTTGAGGGGCTCTTTGGTCAGATCTTCATGTTCCTTCACTCTAAGGTCCATATCTGCAGTCACCCCTCTCAATCCAGCTCTGCCAGTAATTCTCTAGAACCAGACTGAGGAGACTGAGTAGAGGGGTTTTATTTACTTAGTTGCTGGTTGTATAAAGAACTAAGTTGGATGTTGGAGTCATGTAGATGCTGAAGTGGAGTTTGAGGTGCAAGGTGATTATCAGAGGGGAGAAGCAAGATGAGGTAGTTGTGTCAGGATGAACTGCAGCTTGGGCCTGTGAAATATTCTGCCAATCCTCAAGGTGCTAGGAATCCGGGATTGTGCATGAGAATGCCCTTTGGTGGGCAGGAATGGCTTGGCCTTCCTTTTTAGGTCCTTGTTGTGCTTTCCTGGGGTACTTGGAGGATCTGACCCAGATGTCTCTGTGTCTACAGCAGACTAGGGTACAAGTAAGAAAAAAAGATAAATAAAATAAATCAAGACTACAAATCATAGAAAATCCACAGTATAGTGAGGGAAGGCAACAGAATGACTGTGTTTGGGCAAAGATCATATAGTGGAAAAATAATTTCTGCCTGGGATTAGAAACAAAATAATAACATGTAACTTTTAAGGATAAGACAATGTTAAAAGATGCATTGAACAAAAAATTAGTAAACTCTTGTGCAATTGGTATATTAGAAATTCTCATTTCACTGAATTTTATCTCTTTATTACATTGGCAAGGGAACATCTGACAGTTTAGATCAATGTGTCTGAAAGTGGGATCCAAAGATCAGGATGGGTTGTTTGCTGTCACCAGGGCTGAAGTAGATGAGCTCAGGGAACGAGAACAAGCATTTAGGAAACTTTTTAGAAATTTGACATGATAATTTTCTCTCTCTTGGTCCTAATAAGAAAACATTGGAAACTGTTCTTTGTATGTCTGATTTTTCTACTTTGTTTTTTCTGGTAATACATTTTCAGTGTATTTTGCAGAAGTGTTTGTAATGGATTATAATTTTTTCTAAAAAATATGCATTTTCTTTCACCATAAAGTCATTGAAAAAAGCACTGGTCAAAATTGAATATGTCTTATTTTATTAACTTTTTTTCTTTCAAAACGTATCTCCATAAATCTAAATCTCTGTCATGCTTATGACATAATTTGGAAATAAGAGTATATCTTATTTAAATAATCAGTGTACCCCTATAAATTGCCTAAGAAATATTTTATGAGTCCATATGTATTAGCTTTCATTGACATAGTTATTTATTATAGTTTAGGAGATGTTGGCTTATAAGGGGCATCAACAAAGTGAATTAAAACCAAATAAGGATGTAAAACATTCTTAAAATAGTGTTAGTAGAGAAATAATTTTCTGATAAAATGTGAATAATTCCCAAAATCAATTATCAAGCATAAACATAGGAAAATCATAATTTAAAAAAATTGTTTCAACAGAACCCTCAGCTATGAAAGAAAAGCAGTGAAGAATTAGGAGACCACAATGCCCCTAGCTGGGAAGTTGCGTTTTCCACAGAGTGCAGCCCAAGATATTTAACAGAAAACCATTCTGCCACTGAGACCTATCTCCCTCACTCTTTCAGAAACTCCTAGCCATCATAAGTTATTATTATTTATTTTAATATGGGCTAAAGAAAGGGAAGAACTCAAGCATCAAAGAGATGCTAAATTAAATCCAACACAAAACAGCATTAAATAAGACAGTATGCATACATGAGTATTGAAATGTCAAAATTTCTTAAGGACATTTGTCTGTTGGTAGCACAACAATTAAAACTGCTGGCTTAGTATTTCATAAACAGATATCATTAAAGCAAGATTACTTTTAAGTAACTACATATAGACTTGGACATTTTAAAGAATCTTTAATGTAAGCAAATCAAGTTTTATGAAATCAATATGTCTATTTTGTCCTGCAAAAAATCTCTACCTGATTAAAGGAGCTCTCACTGTTGTTGTTGTTGATGATGTTGGCAGTGGTTTTGCTTTTTAGTGAACAGTTGCTTCAGAATGAGGGGTTGACACTTGTCATGTTGAAACCATTGGGAAGCAGAAAGTGGGTGAAGCTACAGAAGGGTCTCAAGAATTTAGGGTTTTGCTGTGTTCAATTCCACCAGCCTCAGTAGGCGGCTCTCATTCTTAGATCTCTAGGTCACTGCATACCTCTGTGCATTTTGTCTGAATTTCAGTTGTGAAGAAGGCTGGAAATGGATCAAACCCTCATTTCAGCCAAATCAGTTTTTATTTTTTCACCAGAAAAACATTCTTCCCTGGAAGTTCCACTAAGAAGACTCTTCTGCACATCTCCTTGTCCAGACTGTCATATAACCATCCCAGAAAAAGACTGTGGAAACTTGAGGGTTTTTTTTTTTTTTATCTTTTAAAGCTGGTCACACTGCAGCAAACAAAATCAGAGTGCTGTTAACAAAGAAAGCACCAGAGATGCTCTGAGGGGACTGGCTCTGCTTGCACATTTGGCTCCTCCTACCCCTCTTTTCCTATGAATAGACTGAGGTTTCAAGGGGTTAAATAATTATTAACACCACATCCGTAATAGGTGAATGTCAGAGAATGAATCAGAATGCAACATTTAACATAGCTGTATTGTAAAAGACCCCTGGAGTTTAGTCAAGGAAGGGTTGTAGACTCCACTCAAAAGAGAAAGGAATATATGTGTCTTCAGTACTTGTTTATCCAATTTATGCATCTAACAAAAGAAGCTGTCAGTTGGCAAATGAACATCATTTTTCTTGGCTCTATTAGAATAAACATTATTTGGGGTGCAATGAGAAAGCCACCCCTAAAAGTCCTCTGGTCTCTCTGACATTCTCATTTGGATGTCTTTCTCTAATTCTTTTACCCTTCCCCTCCTCTCCTTTCCCCTCATCTCCCTGTCTACATCTTCCTGGTTCCCCTATCCCTGCCTCCAACACAATTTTTTCAATATATCTGTTCTGGGAATTTTCCAGAGTAATTTCTCCTCTCAGAGTCTGAGAGAAAATGAAGAGAAGATGCAAAAATGACCCTCTGTCCTAGTGGCAGGAAAGCTTTGAGTTGCTAGGAAACCAATGGTAGGTGCTAACCATCCCTCACTAAATGAGGGCAGCTCCCAGCAGAATAATCCTTTTTGTGAAAGAACCTAGATCATGATTTCACTTCCTAATTCCAACTGGCTCTGTCCACACATATGCTTTTATTCTCCAATAACAAGCAGAAATGATTTAAAATAATTTTAGGAATGTGGAATTGCACCTGTATGGAAGGTCAAAGGAGTTGTATAACATAATATAGAGCTATAAGGTGCTCTTTGTACAATATTTTTTATTCTTTAAAACTTTAGACAATAGTTAAGAGATAGATGAATATATAGATGGAGACTCAAAGAGACCCAAGGGGAGATCAAGAGAGAGAAAGATTTTCTTCTGCATGGAAGTGAGGGTGCAGTTGAGGCATGCACGTGCATATGTCTGGGGAAAGAGCATCCTCAGAGGAGTGAAGAGCAGATGAGAGGCTCTCTGCAGAAGTGCACCTGACAGATAAAGTATATGAAGAGAGTCAGGCTGGAGTAGTGGGAAGGAAGAGGAGAATGGGAAGATTATAGTTTGAGAGTTCAAGGGCAGTGGGGCAAGGAGGGGATGTGAGATAGGGCAAGATCTTGGAAGGCAGGGCAGTTCAGAGCAAGGACTTTGGCTGTTCCTCTAAGATATGTGGTGTGGCTAAGAGGGCTAGTGCTCAAGAATAAACATGAGCTATTCTATGCAAACCGTCTTCTTTGCAACTGGGTTCCTGCCATGTGCCCAGCTATGAACAGTGGATCATGAGCAAAAAGGATGGATATCACTTCCACACCAAGGCAGTGGGGAAGCACCGTGTCTCCTCCACATCACTGCCCTGCTGCCATGACTTTCAGGCTCAAATAACCCAAAAGGAAACATGTAAGAATCATCTCACCTATTCCAGACTTCACCTGGATAAGGGTCCAGGGTTCTAAATGTGCATTAAAAAATAGATGAGTATGGTGCTTAGTAGAAAACAACGAATTCTAGAAATAATTTCTAGGTCAATTTATACTGATAAACTTCACTAAGGAAAAGCAGATAAATGCTATGCAGAAGAGCACTTCGGCAAATTCTTTTCAAAGTGGGATTCATGCTGTCAATGGACACAGAAAAATGAAGTGATGCAAAGATATCTAGATGAGACCAAGTGTTGAGGGGAGTGACTTTCACACTTAAGAACAGCAGTGACCCATGAGGAGAAAAAGCATTTATTAAGGTGATCCAATCCCATGCACATAGGTATCTGGAATACACACGTGCTGGCCACACAGGCATGTGCCAGGAAAGACCAGCAGGTTCCCCTCTAGGGCTACCACAGAAGGGAGGGAAGTGATGTCATCACTCTAACTTGGTTCTATTCACACATGTTTATGTCACCCTTTTTCTTCTCAAGAGGGACCCAAGTGGTAGTTAGATTAAATAACATGAATGTGAATTGTATGTTTGCAATTGTTTGTTTTCAGGATAACCTAACTGCCATAACATACAACCTTATTATCTTAGTGGCTGAACATGATAAATGTTTTCTTTCTTAATCACATTGCAGTCCAAATGGATATTTTGTGAGTGGCTTTCTTTATAGTGGCTGCAATGCTTAATCCACTGTTTCTAGAACTTATTTCTAGAATTCTATTTCGAGAGTTTTCTAATGAGACTTTCTTGTATCTAGATAAGGAAATGAGAAGAGAGTGAGTGTGGAACATTTTGCAGGATATTTTAAGCTATTCGACCTGGAATTGCCATTCATTGCTTCCACCCATAACCCATTGGCCTAAACTCAGTTCGTGGTTTCCTCTAACTTCACGAGCAGCTTGGAGAAACTATCCAGCCTACTACACAAAGAAAGGAAGTGAGCTGGCTGATGAACCAGTAGTGTCTGCAGTTTTAACCCAGGTCTTGCGTAACCTCATCTATTTGAAATCAAGTCCATGTTTGTGACAAAAGCGACCAGACAGAAGGCTCATTAAATTCCAGGTTATTTATTTTCATTTCCAGTAAGCTGAAAGCTCGGGTAATTGGGTAATTTCACATTAGGATATGATCCTGGAGCTGAACCAGAACTTTTTATCAACTAGCTATTATTATATCACTTAAACAGAGTTATTGAACCATGACCACACATGGTTCTGAGCAACATATACCTGAAGATGAATAAGAAATAGTGTTTCTTTCAATGAACTCATGGTTCAATGGAGAAAATAAACATATAGAACAATACCACAGGTATTCAAGCAAAGTGCGAATATTAATTCTAATTGGCATGGCATAGCTTGGGGCAGAAATCTGGAAAAACATCACAAATAGTGCCTAAAATGAAATTTAGAAAACAGGAGAGAATTCTCCAAATAAGGAAGAAATAGAAGAGAATTAGTTACACAGTAATTTATACAAACCATCAGAGCTAATCTCTGAGAAAGGCAATTCCCAGAGCAGGTTACCATGAAACTAAAGAGGCCTTCAGTGTTGGACTAAGGAATTCAGATACTGCTCCTAAAGCCAAGAAACCTTGAAGGGACAAGCAGAAGTAGCAAGAGTCAACTCATACCTTAAAAAGATGACTTAGGCAAAGAAAGACTTGATTGAAACTGGGAAGAACAGGAGATAGGCAAGCAGTTAGGAAGTTACTCACATGCATAGGATGGAGAGAAGAAGGCCTTCATGTTCTTTCTACTTTGAAACATAAAATCAATAAGCCCAAGTATTTTGAAGGAAGGGACGAAAAGAAAGAAAAGAGAGGAAAACCTAACACATTTACCTTTGTACCCCTAATCCTTGGCATCGTGCCTAGAACATAGCAAATGTTGCTTCTGTCATTTCTGCCCAAGGTAAGTGGTTTCAGAAGATTGAGGAGGTTTTCAGATACAAAACAAATTTCTTTCTCAAAAGCTCTCTTATCCTGGAATTTTGTTTAATAAGAGTTAAAACCCTTTCCTTATAATCGACTTTGTTGTTGAGGCTGTGGGGAGATGACAGTCCCATTTACCCCCGGTAGAGGAGTGAACGGGTACCAGTCCAGTGCAGAATGATTAGGCAATATCTATTCAAATTATAAGTTCATATACACTTAAACCCATTGGTTCCAGTTCTGAGGAAACTCCCTACAGATGCATTTGCACATGTTCAAAATGATTTATGAAAGCATTCTTCATTATATCCTTGTTTTTAACAGCATAAAATTAAAACAACTAACTCATATTTTCCTAAATAGCAAACTGAGTAAATAATTTAAGTGTATCCATATATTCATAGAAGGGAATTCAGTGTGGATGTGAAAATAAAAGAGAATGAATATACTTTCAATGTGTTGGTGAAGATCATCAAGATGCATAAAATGAAGACAGCAAAATGTGAACAGTATATATATATAGTTATATATATAATATATATTATATATAATATGCTACCTTTATATATATATATGATATGCTACCTTTTCAATAAGAGACCATAATTTATATTTATTTTTATTCATTTTTCAAAATAAAACTCTTCAAATGATAAGAAACAAACAAGAAAGGTTTTGAACCATATTACCTATTTACCTATTACCTATTTAAATAATCACATTAAAAATAGTGTCTCTTTCCACAATTAAAGAGTAAAACATTTTTGTACCCTCTCCTTGTTCCTTGATCCATAGTCCCAGGTAACAAACACACTGATTTAAATTTGAACTAAAATATCCATAAAAACAGATCTGTTTGTAAGAGCAGTCTTTGAGAGGAGAAAGTAACAGGCAAGGGGAACAGAGATGACAATTCTTGAGAATTCTGGAAGCCAAGATAAAAGAGTTTTACACTTGAAAAAGAAATGTATAAGAGGAAGGAGAGCATCAAAGAGGAACCTTACCAATGTTATAATAATGTAACATCTTTAGTATGCATACATAACTCATAGGACTATTCAGCACAAAGATGCTATTTCTTTAGGGCCTTCCCACAGACCACATGGCCATTAGTTAATCAGAAGGGTAGGCAGAGTTTTCTGGAAGTGAAATATTCATAATCTTGAGGTTTGTGGTTCCTTGAAATTTTCCTCTAGGTGTTTCATAAAAATTGGATTACTCTTAAAAGGTAAAGTAAATTTGCCTGGATTCTCTGGCAATTTACCAACATACTAAGCTTTCATTTGAAAAATTTTGATAGATAAATGCTTGATGGTTGGTGTTGGGCCAATATCCGTGGACTCAAGACAATTGACTACTGCTGCCCAACCAGCACTATCTCTACAGGAAGCTACGACCCATCTAAGCAAAAGATTCTTCATATTACCCATTTTATGCCACTTATAGTCTTAAAGATTCCTCAACGATCCCGGAAGATATTTGAAAGGAACTCCTCATAACCACTGATAACTCAATATCAGCAACTAAAAAATGCTTACCCTCCCTAAAAGCTAAGTTGCCCCCTTGGTTTGCCAGCAAGACTTTGTGGGTGACTGAGTGACATATAATTAAAAAGGGAGTTGGAAACAGTAAGGAAATGGGAAGTCTCTTAATCTGTTTCCCTCATACAGCTAGGAAATCTTTGGAAAGCAAATAGAAGACAGACATTGATAATCTTGGACCTAAATCACCATCACAGAATACCGAGTTCCTGGTCTCAGTTACACTTCCTGACATTTTTTTATCCACTAGGGTTTGTTCTGAAATTATATAGGTGATTTTGACCATTTTCCTTCCAGTATCAATTCTTCCCTTGCAGTCAACAGGACTTCTTGTCACACCCATTGTGTCTCCCCTCAACCACCACCACTGTATTGCTGACTTTTCTCGTGGGTTTCCGGAGGATGCAGTTGTCATGTCACAGAATTGTGGAAAATGGTGCTCTGTGTCCTCATCATAAGCCCTCAGACAACAGAGAAGGAGCCAAGTGAATGTCATTTCACAGATGGCCTGGGAACACCCAGGGGACTCAGCTCAGCCCTATCATCGTGAAGCTATGTCAGCTTTTGAACCCCCCAGTTTGCATTTGCTGCTTCGGCATGGAAGCCTCCTACTCTCCATCTACTCACACTTCAACCATTACTATGAATCAGGAGAAGCTGCTCATCTCTGGGCAGAAAGTGATATTCCTTTTTTTAAAAACTTAACTCTATTGGTACATTTTTGGATATGTAGGGTAAGATTTATCAGAGGAAATTTGTACCTGTACATGATATGTCTTAATTCTTCATTTTCCCCAATCCTCTTCCTTCCCTTCAACCTGTCTTTCCTTTCTTATTTGCATTTCTGTTTCCATTTTTTCCTTCTATTCTCTTTTTTTCTTTTCTCTTCCTTCCTTTCCCTCTTTCCCCTCTCTTATTCCCCTTCCTAGTTTGAACATTTTCTTCCTATTTCACAGTAGCTATTATACATTTTGGTCCTTATTTACCCTGTTGGTTTCTCATACCAGAGAAACAATGCAATATTTAAACATGTGTTCCATTTATTTTTATTAAGAGAGTGGTCTCAAGGTGCATCCATTCACCTAGTTTATCCTTCTTTGAGGTATAGTAGTACTCTATTGCATAAAAAAACCAAATCTCCTATATCCATTCATCTGTTGATGGGCATTCGAGATGTTTCCAAGATTTGGCTATTACAAATTGTGCTACTATAAACATGCGTCTGCATATATTGCTCTGTGTTATGGTCTGTGTTTAGATGTCCCACAAAGCCTTGTGCGGATGAGGTGGGACTTTCTTTTTCAGAGGTAGTTGAATCTGGAATGTGTGATGCTGGGGTTAAGAGAATGTGATTACTAAACCATTACATGTGAGTGATTAATTTAGCACTGCCCTAATCCCAGGAGTCTGAATGGGATAAAAGGGGCAGAAAGTTGCAGTGAAGCTCTTTTGTTGCTTTTGCTGTCTTCCACCACCATGAACTGCAGCTCCCTTGTTACTTTGCTGCCTTGTGCACGCCCTGTTGTTTCTCCTCTGCGATGCCTATTTGCCATCCCTGCCTTGGAGCCAGCGAATTATGGACTGAAACTCTATGAAGTGTAAACCAAATAAACCCCTTCCCCTCTAACTTTGAGTGTTGGGTATTTTGTCTCAGCAACAAGAAAAAGGTAACTAACACACTGTGGTATTACTATAGACTGCTAAGTTAAGTAGAAATATCATAGGCAGCCAGACAGGGGATAGGTTCTCAAGAGTCAACACAAAAGATTAAAACACATTACAACTGTGGCCAGAGACAATGCGTTGGAGTCCAGTTCTCACGATAAAGAAGAAATAACCAGGCCTACATACTTCCCCAAGGGACAAGATATGTAGTAAGATGTGGCCCAACACAGGCTGGATAGACATTGGTCACCCCAGTGGTTGACCAAGACCTCCGGATTCATCTCTTCCTAAAAATGTTCTTTGTTCCTTCCATATACACTTGCTATGTGACCTGCTTCCCTGGTGGTTCAAGATTCCCTAAGTGGCTACACTTGTAATCTTATTGCTTGATCAGTTTTCCTCTACGTTGTATCCATCTCATAATTTTGTGCACACCTTGTGACTGCACTATAAAACTTCCCCTGTGAAATGGAGTCCACGGCAACTCACTTGGACCCCCTCCTGTCTCTCAGGAACTGAAATCTCTCCCTCTCAATAAATATTTCCTGCTCTTAATCTCTGTTGTTTCTTGGGATTCATTCTTCGATTTGGGAGAAGGCAAATTTAGTGCATCTGACATCTAGCAGGTGGTGAGTTATATTATTTCCCCTATGTCATTTGGAGCTCCTATATCAGTATGATGCTTTTAATTCAGAAACTCATATTCTTGACATGCTTATTATTATTTCCTAAGAGAAGTTCGACTCTGGCTTTTACACAGATAGGAGGAGGATCAGAGTTTCAGGTTGCTGAGTTCTCTCTTCCCTGTGTTCCAGAGGCCTGTGGCCCTCTCAAGCCATCCCCAGGCAACATTCCCAGGCAGGTTGAAGAGATTTGTTTTTGCTGCTGCAAACCATTGTACAGCTTCAGAGGGTTTTTTTCAATCTCTCCAGTAGGACTGCATCTCTCATGTCCTCTCACCATAGCGTTTTTCTGCTCTACTTCATAAAAACTATTATATTCCAACCAGTCTAGCCCACTGGATGCTAATTTTCTCAAAGAAAGAGACTGTACCTTATAAATCCCTAACCATCATAGATACATACCACACACACACACACACACACACACACACACACACACGGTCAAACATTAGTTAAGCCATGGGTTCTCATAAAATATCCACACATATTTGCAGGCACATGCATCAAAATCCTTTCTCGGGTATTGGTATTTAGAACTGTAAAAGGGCTAAGAGAGGATCAAGCCTTTCAAAACTCCTTTAATTTTTATTTAGTGATTTCTAGTTCTAGTATAAAATATCTACTTCCCTCAACAATTTTTGTGGCACTGGGAATTGAATACAGGGTCTTTACATGGAACTACATCCCCGCCCATTTTTTATTTTTTCATTTGGAGACAGGGTCTTGCTAAACTGGCCATGCTAGACTCAAACTGATGATCCTCTTACCCTCCTCCAAGAGAGCAGGGATTATAGCTGTGCACCACTATGCCAGCTATATATTTATTTATAATGTAACTCTTAGGGAACTGTTTGACGCTGCCTCAGAAATGAAAATCTTTGTGTGGCCAGACCATTCTAATCTCTTCATCTACCAGGAGGAGAAAGGAAAGTAAAAATATCTTACAATAACTACTCACCAGTCTGTTTATTTCAATACAGCATGACCAAAACTTGCATATTTTAAATTAATTTTTGTAAGATAACAGGAAATATAAAAACAACAATTTTGTCAAATTTATGCAGTACAAGAATCTACTGGTTGAACTGACACCTGCCTGCCTGACACTCAGGACAGTCAGTATGTAAACAAACGCAATGCCTGAGTGAAGCTTGGGGTAAACTGTTAAGTGGTTAACTTCACACTACTATAGCTACTCCTGTGGTTCTTGATTTTCTCTGTAAATTAGTCGAGCTGATGTTGGGGCTCAGAAAAAGACACCCCAAAGTATGATGCTTTGGTAAGGTGAGTACTTTACATTCAAGGACACATGAGAACTTCAGAAGCCAAGTGTCTCTCTGATCTCCTATCCTCTTGTCCATCTTTTTCCCCCAAAGCAACTTATAGAAACAAGAATTCTTCTTCTGCATGAGTCATAAAAACTAGAAACATTACTCTAACTTTCTCCCGTCTTTCTGTGGAGGAGCTGAACATAAGGGAATTCTCTGACCTACCTTGTCTGATAGTGGACCATAAATCCCTCATTCCAGAAGGGGCCCTACCCTATGCCAAGGAGAAAGGAATGTGGCATAGAAAGTCCAAGGAGATTCCAAACAGACAGGCCTTGCTGGGTTTCTCCTCTCAACCGTTACCATTAGATCAGAGCCTCTTGTCCAAATGCAGTTCTATGCAGCTGTTTATTCTTCATCAATCTAAGCACAAAAGAGAATGATTTTCCTGGATCGCTAGGTTTTCATGTTTAAAGTCTTTCGAGCCATGAAAACCTTAGGTTAAGCAAATCGGTTGTTCTTTTCTCTTATTCAAATTTTTGTTTGTTTGTTTTTTGAAGCAGGGTTTCCCTTTGTAGTTCAGGCTGGCCCTGAACTCACTATGTAGCCTAAGCTGGCCTCGAACATGTGGCAATCCTCCTGCCTTAGCCTCCCAAGTGCGAGTGCTGGGATTACAGGTGTGTACCACCACGGCCAGTTTTAACCTTAATTTTCTTGTAGGAGTTGAAACTATAACACTTATGATTGTGAAAAAAAGGTACAACACCTTTCCACCCATATACTATCAAAGTATTGCTGGGCAACTCAGCAATTTAGTGAAAGCCTGTCTTAATTTTTTTTTAAAGTTGAGGGGGAGGGCCAGGGATTTACCTCAGTGGTTCTAATGCCTTCCTCGCAAGCGCTAGGTCCAGAGTTCAATTGCCAGTACCAAAAAGAAAAAGTTGTGGGGATTAGGGATGCCGCTTTTTCAGAGGCCCTGAGTTCAATCCTTGGTACAACTTTTTAAAATGTTGCCTTAAAGGAAATGATGGCAAATTCATGAAGTAGATGAGTGGTGGCGAATCTATGGTACGAGTGCCCTCTCTGTCGGCACATGAGCCGAGTCACCCAGCATCAGATAACAGCGCACACAAGGGCAGTGTTGGCACTTTGAAATATATAAGTGGGTTTGGCATTGTGGTTTGGGCTCTGGGTCTCTGAAAGCTTCTCCATCACTGAACTGGATATGAGCTTTGCCTTGCAGAGAACATCCATGCATTCAACAGGCTGTGGCTGAGAGAGAGTCTGGGGTGGTGGGAGCTCTTCTTGCTTCTATGGGACTTTCTACCTGGCAGGGAAGGATGCTATAAAAATATTAAACACCTTTAGACATAGAAGACTTTTTTTACTAATTGCTACTTACCAGTTTGGAGGATGAAAGCACGCACTCCATTGGCCCTGCAAACTTCCTGGCTGATGCTCAGCCCATCTCCCTGCCAGCATCTTTAGCTCTCTGTTCCCATCATTGGTTTCCCAAGTCTCAGTTGTGTTTGTTCTCAATCCCACAGGTGAAATTTGTGTAAGTTATAGTAATTAAATACCTCAGATGCATAGTACACAAATCTATGGAATTTCAATGTGAACAGAGTTTTTCTCTGACAGCTATCTGTTGCCGTAGACACAATCAAGACAAACTACAGTAAAGCCAATTAAGCTCGGTATGGGCCAGGCAACCTTAAAAGACTGGGGGGAAACTACAAAATATAAAGGATTCTGCTCTCAGACTGCCTCCTTGATATGTTGTAGGTCTTATTACTTAACAAAAAAAATGTGGGGAGAGGAGCATTTTGTGGTAGATAACAAGAAGGACAAAAGAGGATTTCACCTGTAGACCCCAGATTCAAACAAACAATCTGGTTCTACATCATAAGATTAGAAAATAGATATATATTTATGCTTTAACTTAAAATAGAATGTTTAAATGGATTTTTTTCTTTCCAACTAATTCCTTAAAAGAATTGATTTGCCAACTGCCAGTTCTAGGCTGTTCATTTTAAAAGGCATCCTCAGAGTCTAAAGTGCTTGTCATACATGTCCACAGGGTTCAGGGGCTTATGGTTTTCCTCTGGTCACTCTACCTAGAGAACACCAGACCCTCACTGACTGGGGGAGCAGGCATGCACATTTACAAGTTACAAGTGACTCAACAAGATAAGGATTACTATTATTTGCCCAGTTCATTTAAACCTTTTGAAATGTTTTTCTGTAAGTTTTTACCTCATGTACCACCAGTATGTATTAGGTATGTGGGGTATGACATGCCTCAGGAAAGAGATTACAGAACTCTACACACTTCTGGATTGCTCTCAAGGACAAACCTCTGACCAAATTTTATAATATTTTCCAGAATAGGCAGGGAAGGCTCTATGCAACTGTGCCAAGAATTGCAATTGCTAAAAACACTAAAGGTTAATTTTTGAGGATGAAAGGTATAAATGAAAACATGTAATTTGTTAATTTTTAATAATAACTAGTAAAGATCTTCCAGAAACATTGATATAATGCTAGGGTAAGCTGGTGATTATTTAATTATAGTTACAATACTAGCTACAGAGGAAATGTATAGTGTGGAAGGACTCTCAAATAAGGGGGATCACACAGGCTAGGGTGTTCCTAGAAATCTTGCCTGAAGGGAAGTGTAAAGTTGTGTCTTCAAGGATGAGGAAGAGCCAGACAGGCCAATGTGGGAAGGAGTAGGGGGTTGTAGAAAGGCAGCTCAGGCAAAGAGAATAACATACCAAGATCCTGAGGCAGGAAGAAATGGACTCTTTAAACAGAGTGGACAGTCGATACAAGTGTAAGCAGAAGGAGGATATTGGAGAAGTGAGATGATGAGATGAAAGAGAAGAAATAGAACACTGACAAGAGACTGATGCAAAGAGCAATAATGGAGATGAAAAGCAGGAAGCAGGATCAGCTCTTTGGTTTATAGAAGATGTGACCAAGTTCACTGCCAACTACTTTGGAGCTCAGGCAGTGAAAAAACTCCAGGACCAGATGAACTGCTCCCTCTCTTCTGTCATAGAAAAACCTAATTCAGCCCTATCATCTGAACTTCCAAATAATTGTATTAAATCAGCACTTCAAATATATGGCTTCCATATCCCTGGAGTCAACCAACAAGGATCAAAAATATTAAAATAAAAAATAAAAAATAACAATGCAGCAATATGAAGAGTACAATTTTTAAAACTTTGTAACATAGTAACTTAATATCATATTGGGTATTGCCCGTAATCTAGGGGTGGTTTAAAGTACACAGGAGGATGTGTGTGGTTATATAAAAACGATGCTATTCTATACATGGGCCTTGAGCATCTGCCTCTGTGGGTTTAATATCCATGGGGATCATGAAACCAATCCCGTACAGATGCTGAGGATGACTGACTGCATACACCATACAGTTGCTCTGCCATTTCCACGTAATAATCCAACTCTCCCAGCCACACTAATAAAGCCTTTCTTTCCAGTTACTGCAGGGACTGGCTCAGGGTCCCACAGCTCCTTCTTTCTGCCAACCAAACCCCCATTTCACCACTCTCCACTCGGTTCTCCACCCCCACCACTTCCTGGTCCTCCTACTGTTTCACCAAAAAAAAAAAAAAGACATAAAATAAAATTTCTCAGGCCTCCAGCCAGGGAAAGTTGTTAAACCCTGTCCTCTGCAATTCACAGCACATTTGCTTTAATACCAGCAGAGGACTCATCCTGGCCAGTGAGAAACAAATGAATATGCAGTGATTTCGTCACTTGCTGGAAACCCTTGCCAACAATTCCCACTGCTCTGTTCTCTTCTGTTTTTCTAATCAATTAAAAAGGCCCAGTTCGTTAGGGGCCTGTTTCCCTCCCCTGCAAATGGAAAAAAGACGCAAGCAGCTCTCAGAAAAGGCACAAACCCCTTCTGAGACATCATAGGCAGAGCGGCAGAGCGGCAGAGCATCTTGCGGTAACACTTCATTTTAACGGCTCCTTAATGCAGAATTGACAATGGAACTCCGGCGGTAGCCCTCGCAGCACCCTTGTTCACCCCAAATAAAAATGACAGTGGTGCCAGAAACAGGTCACAACTCAGACATCAACCTCACAGGCTACCCCAGAGTGGGAGAGGGGAAGAGGATCCCCTCCCTGAGCTTTGGGAGCAAATCTGCTCTTCAGCTCTGCACTCTCTAATCCAGCTCTCCATTTCTTTATTTAGATGAGCATCCCTCCTGCACTTAGGGAATTATCCCTCAGCAGAGACTCCCCAGGTATCAGCTTTCGGAAAATTGGATTGTTCCTCCCAGAAACCAAAGGGATCCTAGTAGGTTTGAATGCTCGCTAGTGGGTGAGCGGGAGCGACCGGAAAGGCAGCTCACAAGGAACCAGCACGACACAGTTCACATAAGTACCCAACATCCACTCATCACTCGAAGCAGATTGAAGGTAATGTTTTAAGAGGTTTTCAAGCTGCTGGGAAATTGTGGGCTTGAGAAATGTTCTTTAAACCTTTTGAAATTCAAATTCCATTTCAGCAAAGATGTCGAAATGGTAACCAGAGGAAGGAACAAAAGATTGACAGTTCACCCATTCATCACAGCCCCTCCTGGCTGCCCCCACCACCGGGGCCCTTTGGAGGGGTAGTGGGGTTGAATTACTAAGCCCCACCCTGGGGTAGGTGTGGGAAGAAGTCACGGGGTCAGGAAGAGTGACATGCAGAACAGCCTGGCTGAGAGTCAACTGCCTCACATGCCTAGGGGTAGGAGGATGGGGGTGGGGAGAGTGCCAGGCTGCTGGGTATCCCAAGCTCAACCCAATGTGGGCGACCTTAATGCTGTTTTACCAAGTAAGGGAAGTGTAAGAAGGAGCAGCAGCCCCACAGTGATGCAGAGAAGGCGCAGACACTGCTTCCTGACCACCTTCTGTAGGCACAGCGGGTATCCACATGGTCATAACACTAGGAAGTAACAAGGTACTGAGGTTGACCAGAATTCTGAGACAGTTCCAAGGGAAAATCTGTCCATTTAACCCAAATAAGTAGAGAAGAAGTAAAATGCTAAGGCACTCAAAAGACAGATAAAATGGTTAATCTGTGGACAAGCGGCAGTGTATCGCCTGGAATCCTACTGAGCAGGGTTCCTATCTTCCTCCACCATGCAGTAACTTCTCTATTAAATGGAATCAATGGTAACATCACAAGACTGTCTTTATTAAAGAAGACATTCCAGGAAACAATTCTCAGCCTAGTCCCTATCACAGGGAAAACACTAAAAATAGTAGCAGTCAATATTTGGTGTGTAAGGGCAGTCTGATAAGGACTTCCTGCCAAGTGCATAGTAGAGGTCACCACCTCTACTTCCAAATGCATAGGTTCCCGATGCTCCTACCCCACATGTTTGAGATGTTCTCAATATCTCTGTTAGCATTCTCATGCACCTGCAAAGAATACACGGGTTCCTTGTTCTGTGTCATTGATTTTTCCATCAAATTTATCACCCTCTAAATCCTTCTCAGGCTATCGGTTGATATTAGCTGTTGATTGCAGAGAAAGGGGCTGCTCCAGATAAACCGGCATTAACCTGGGATAAGCAGTAGGGGCATCTGTAATGCTTGATAGATGGTCTGGGTTTGAATCGAATTACACAGTTCCAAGATAAGAGGGAAACACACCAGATCCAGTCTTACCCCGTCTCTGGTTAAACAGGATAAAGAGGGAGGTTTGCAAGTAAGGCAGTAATTTGGTGCCTCTTCTTAGAAGAAGAAATAGGGAGAGCGTCTCCACCCCTCATTGATGTTGAGGTCCTACAGCAGAAAGAGTACTGCTACACAGCCTGGGAGAAATAACAATGTACCTTGCAAGTCAGCTTTGTCCCACATCCAACATTATAAAATCAGTGTCACACTCGAATAACAGCCTGAGAAAAGCATCAATTACAAAAATGAAGTGTTTTGTAACTGTGCAATTATTTAACATGTTTCTCCAAATAACGAATTGTTTGTAAACAGGCTAAAACTATCAAAGAGAGTAGTTTATTCAAATGAACCCAAGTTTTTGACTGCTAAATTTAACTCATCTCTCAGATTTGGCCCAGCAACAACTAGAATAAATCAATACTAGAGGTCACCGTGGGGTCTACAGAATCTTTTATCAAAGTCCAAAGCAATTTACCAGGTTTGAATTTCCCACTCCATGTGTGGAGTATTTACATCTCTATTCATTAGCTATCTTAATGGTGGTAGTCACCCACCATTCTGTTGTCAAAAACTGTATTTTCTAATGAGTAAGTTAGCAAGGAAGGTAGAGAGAGAAAATGAGACCAAATCCCAGTTCTTAGGGTAGAGTCCCACCTATTGAGATGTGAGATGCTAGCTATCATACTCATCAGATGCTCAGTTCTGTTCTGTGAAGAGGTAGAGAAGACAGTAGGTAAGAGGCCCAGCCTGTGGGTGTAGGAAAGGCTCTTCATCAGGAATTATGAGAAATAGAAGGCCCACTTCACACTCATCCCTACAAACTAAGCCCTGGATGACCTGAAGCCATTGGCCTCTCCAACCTGATACCCTTCTCCCTCTGTTTCCACCCAGCACTGCTTTGAGTACACAGAATTGTACACTCTCCACACATGCTCCAGGCCACACTTACCTGTCCTTGGAACCTTGAAACAATCTTATTCCCTCTCTTCACCTGGGCAGCACACTAGGCTCCTCTAGATCTCAGTTACTTCCAGACTCCTTCCCTGGATACAAAGTCAGTGTTGTTGTGTCCTTCCTATATGATTCCTTGCCAAGTTAAACAATCCCCACATTTGTATCTATCACAAATCTGTTGGTTAAGACTCTTTGCTTGTAAGATATGGAAATCAGCTTGAGGAAATGGAAGTAATATAACAAATATGGTGTTAGGCTATATGATCCAAGTGCAGGATGGAAATTGGGCCTTTGCAAAGGACTACAACCAAGAATTGAAAGTTAGGATTCTCTCTTCCTCATACTTTTGCAAACTTCCACATATTTACTTCCTTCCTATCTATCTTTACAAATTGAATTTCTCAATTCTGTAGCCATATGGAAGATTGTGACAAGTCACCACTCTGGTCATGTGCACAAAATTAAATGTCCTTAAATAACACTCCCAAATTTCTACTATATTCTTACTGGCTCCATTTAAGTTACACATCTAATGAAAGGGACCATTTTAGAAAAGACAGCAATGACTGTGGAATTAGCCATTACCCCCAAAAATGTATAATATAATATTCCTTATAATTGCCTACTTGTGTGTCTATGTCCTTCACCATCAGTAAGCTTTCTAAAAGTAGGTCAATAGACATGCCTATTCTATCACCATTATGCCCTCATGAAATTATCCCAGACTGGTACAAATGCTCAATTTGCAATATAAAAGAATGGGCTATCTAATTACTTCCATATTGATGACTTCTTTCTATCTACTGAATCAGCCCTCCTCATCCCCTACTATTTACACACACACACACATACACACACACACACACACACACACACACACACACACTGGGCCTACCAGTACCAACTACTTTGGTGATCTCTTATATCTGTTATATATTTTAACCTTTGTAAAATGTTTCCTTATCCTCCACAAATACTCTCAAGGACTTTGCACTTTGTAATTCTTTCTTTGTGGACTAGCAATAAGGTATCTGGATTATTTTAATCTTACTGTGTTGCAGGTGTAGTGATAGGGATGTTACATACTTTATGTCTAATCTTCATAGCACTCAGTATTTTCCCTGCCTAAAGCTTAGAAATATCTGAATAACTTGTCCAAGGTTACAACTAATAAATAACCCTAAACTATCTGACTACAAAACCTGGTATTTTCTAATCTTCCCACTCATACAACCCATTAGGCTTCAAGCTCTTCAAACCCAGCAACCAGAGCTAAATTTATTTCAATTTCCTCAGAACCTAACACATTTCACATTTTATATGAACATTTTAAGCATACTTAGTAAGTATTTGTTGAGGAATGAATGAATAAATGAGCGAGTAGATTTATTCTACTTGGGAGAAAAAATGTTTTCCCCTTCAAAAAGTTTTCTTTTTCCCAACAATTTTTTAGTTTTTCTATGTCAATAAAATTATTAATTCAGCTGAAGACAAGTCAATTCTAGGTAGATTATGGAACTAAAATGTGCAAAGTAAAACAATTAAAATTTGGAGAAGAAAATATTGACAACCTTCTAGCTTTCAGACAAATTAAGGTTTCTTAAATGGTAAGAAAAAGAGCTCTAAAAAGAGAAAAGATTGTTAAGGCATGCTATGTTAAAATTAAGAATTTCAGTATAAAAATTCATCATTAAGAAAATGTAAAAACATAGTACACAATAGTAAATAAAGTTCAGGATTCATAACCAGAATATATAAAGAACTACCAAACACATATAAAATATAGACAGGCAAATGGAAAAATAGTCACATATGAATATACCCTTCACATAAAAGAATAGATAAATAACCAATAAGTATATTAAAATGTGCTCAATACTATCATAGAAATGAAAGGGCTAAAAGTTTTTAAGTTGACAATTGAAACAATTGGAACTTTTGTGTCCTGTTGGTTGCAATGTAGACAGGTTCAATCATTTAGTTGAGCTCTTGACAGGACCTATTAAGGCTAAATTTGCAAATAACCTATGACCAGCCCTTCCACACTGACCCAGCTGATAAACATAAAAATGTGCACCCGAGTACATATACAAAACATGTGTACAACAGCACTTTCCATAGTGCCCCAAGACTAAAATATCCCACGTGTTCATCAACAACACAATGGATAAATAAATGGTGGCATAGCTGTATAGCATGTCTCAGTTCATATCTTCTGATCATCAAGGCGTAAAAAGAGTTGAGAGTGCAAGATATTTATTGAGAGTGGGACCTGAATTAAACGGGGCAGGCAGGATAAGGCTTCAGATCACAATGAAGATCTAGTATTTGTGAAAAAGAGAGGGAGAGGAAAGGAGGACTGAGCAGCGAGGTGCCTCTGACTACAAATGGCTTGGCTCTGAGAATTCCCCAACTGGGGCAACAAGGAGAGCAAATGCTGTCCAGGAAGAGTCCCACACCGAATAGGAGTCCTCAGGCCCTAACACCCTCCACTGTGCCCAGTAGCTGGCTGGAGGCATGTCCCGGATCTGAACACTGCAGCTGATCCCAAAGGTTCCAGCTGACTGCTCTCCCCCAGGCTGCCCTTCACAGGGCTCCATACATCCGTAAAACCAGTACAGATACACAGACGACTACGAATACACCACCACGGGAAGAACAAGCATCATATTGAAATGGAGCCCAGCACCAAGAGTGACGACTAATGATTCTATACATATGGAGCTCAGAAATAGTCAAAAATAATATATGGTGGTATTTGTCAGAATAATGATTACCTTTATCAGGGCCTACCCTAGGAGGGGCACTAGGTAGGATTATGTGGCCTGCACCAATCTGGGTGGTGGTTACATTTATGTTTACTGTGTAAAACATATATATATATACATATGTATATATATATATATGTATATATATATATATCAACAGGGCACAAGTTTTAGTGTGTATATATATATACACACACACACACACACACACACACACACACACATCACTTCAGCAGAAAAACAAGTTACTTTTTAAAAATTGATATGGCCAGATAAAGGTATTAACAGGAATAGATGCCATTTAAATACAGGCAAGAGCAACAATAACAACAAAAAATCCAAGAGAATAATGTCTTTGTAGACGGGTGAAATATGAAGAGAATAAAAAACATTTATTTTGATATAGAAAATACAAATAAATTTAATAAAATATTTCTATTATTATTGAACCTTTATTATTCATGGGACATGGGTGACCTGCTTCTCCTTTATTTGTAAAAACAACTTTCTGATGGGTTTGTAGCTATCATGTTTTTATTTTGAAAAAGCGTGTGCAGACCAATATTAGCTTAGCATAGCATTTCTCAACGTCTTCCAGACCGACACAGTGGAAACTTAGAAAAACTCCTATGATGATGCTCCCTTTAATTGGGGCTGCTTTTCATACCTGCATAATTATGCATGAGTTAAATAAAAATCAACACGAAGGGAACCAGAGGGTGGTAATAGGAGAAGCACGGGATCGTAACACAACCCGACTGAATTTGGCCTTATACATCTCTGGGTTGTTGAGCAAGTGATCAAACATTCTGGCCCTCAGCTTCCTAAGCTGTAAACTGAGGAAATTGAACCGAGTGGTCATGGAAATATGTTCCATCGGTTCAGCATCCTTAATTTAGAACTCACTTATTGACCTTATGACCTTGAGCAAAGCCCCTCAAAATGATTGTGGCAGATACTTTTGGTAATCTTCCCATTTCTCCTTTCTCCAAGCAGAAATCTAATTTTGTTCCTTATAATCCTTGTCCTGAAGGAGTTAAGAAAATGCCTAATTAGTTCAACTGTGGCAGTAGTAGGAATCCCCTCTCCCAGGTTTGCTTTACATATGGATACCTGTCAGATGTTGCCAAGATGGGCATGCATTCTGGGAGGCACATAGCAAAAGATGAACTTGTCTCCTCATAGCTTTGTCACATCTGAATCTGAATGTAAGGATTCTCCTGCGACCCTAAGAGAGGTCGGCTAAAGGAAGGACAAAGCTTACAATGTGGAAGATACACAGGTACTTGGTACCATGTACCCAGGTACTTGATAACATTCCTGGGCCAAAGATGGTGCTGCGCCTACTGGAGCCTGCTCTCTGGACTTCTGGTTCCGTGAAATAATACCTTTCCTTGTTGTTGAGGCCAGTTTGATTCATTTGCTTTTCTTACTTGCTGCCAAAACCATCCTGACAATATATATATAATACTATTTACCATACAGAAAATTGTAAGGTTGAAGGATATGTCTCATGCCAGAATTTGTAACTTAATATATTTATACTAATATAAAAATAAATTATTATATATAATCATAAGTAATACATACTATTTTTAAATCTGTAAATTCACAGCAATAGCATTTTACTGTGCAGTGTAGAGTATGGTTTATTTTATATATACATATATATGGACTAAAGTGTGGTGAACTTGAAGATTAAAACAATGATCAGAGAGGCTAGGCTTTCTTTAAAATTGGCAATTTTCAAAGCTATGTTTGGGAAGCTACGTTTTGTCTGACACTGCCTCCTCCACCACCTCTATAAATACCTACTAAGGGAACTGAGCCATAGTTCACTCAACAGGTATTTCATAATCTGTGTTTCAGGCACTGCGAAAAGAGAAAAGAAATGCAGAAATGGCCACTTTATTCTAGGAAATTAAAGTGCACAAGCAGTAATTGGGAGTGATTTTTGGAAATAAGTAACAATGAAAGATTAAAATCGGAAAGTGTTTCCAGCAATATACACTGTACAGGTTCAGAAAAAGTGGAGATGCTCATGGGTTGAAAGGATTAGTTATACCCACTAGCAGGTAACAGATCACCAGAGAGAGTGTAACTCTCAAACATGGCTTCAGATTTCTTAGGCCTGGGACCTGTTGACACCTTTCCACTGCCTCTATTGAATGTCAAGTAGTTATAAGTTAGGTCAAGGATGACTCTGCAATTGAGTAGGCAGTGGAAGTATATGGCCAAGAGGACTTATGTCTGGGTAAAAAAATCTTCAAAGCTCAAACCATCCCTCCATCAGTTATCATCTGGTTTGTTAAGAATCAATGGGCAAAACCAAGCAAACACTTAAAAGTGCAAATAAGTGGCTCTCCAATTAGCATTCAGATAAGTGAGCGAATGGGCTGCCCTAAATCTACCGAGCAGTCTAAGCAGAAAATAGGGCTTCTTTCCAATATCTTTATCTACTAGTTTTATGTGAAACCAAAGCATTTAAAGCAATGACTAGAGATTGGATTATGAAAATGATCAGACCAATAGATTATTCTTTGTGACAGGAAGTGTTTCAGCACTGCGAAGATTACAAGAGACTAGTCAAGTCCTGGAGATATGCCTATCATCACTAGTTTTACTTTCTCTTCATGAGAAACACATGGCTATTTCCCATCTTATCTTTGCCTCTCTATGGTAATATAGAACTTAATTGGTTCATACTTTTTTGAGATAAATGTCACTACAATTAATATTGAAAACACGGATGGGAATATACGGTGTACCAGACTCTCACTTTAGGCCCAAAGTCATAAAGGTCAGACCATCCCATATACTGATGTCCAAGGTATCTCCAGCTCACCCTGCCTCACAGTCAAGAAAATGTTGTTGAATAGTGATACATCCCATGTATATAACCACTAGAGAGGAATAAATTAATACAGTATAGAAATGCATATATATGTTTGATTTCACTGAAACCAAACTCCTCCAACCTATAGCTGTTTTAATCATGAGGAGTTGTTGAGTGCCTTCCCAAGAATACAGTTTTCAAGCATGGCACATGACTTGTATGGAAGTGAGATTTTAGGAGATATATTGATAAATACTTTTTATTGGTCATATATTTGTATTTATATGTGTATTAAGAGAAAAAATATATACATAAATACATATGCACACCCCTAGCACATCAAATTCATGATATAAAACTTTTTATAGCAAATGTGTTTAAATTTAAAAAGTGAGTTGATGTGAAGAAAACATGTTAAACAAGTATGGTAAACAAAATTCTCAGATGACTTCGATATTCCCACTCCCTGATGTTTATGTATCCTTACAATCTCTTCTCTTGAATATGGGAGGAAACTGACTATGATGGCAGTCATTCCCATGGTCAAGTTATTATATATGACAATATCAGAGTTGTTGGGGGACTCGCTGGCAGGTGACAGTCAGGAAGTCAGGAAGAAAGCAGCAGGGACCTCAGTCACAATTTAAAAAAAACAAAGCAGGGATTGTCCCAAAGGCCTCAATGAACTTGGAAGAGAAAACCAGCCTAAACATCTAGCCACACGTTGACTTCAGCCTTATGAGACCCTGGGCAAGGAATCCAGCTAAGCAGAGCCCTTTAAGTATATGATAATTTGTTATGCAATCATAGAAAACTCACAGAATAGAACATGGAACAGGTGGTACAGGGCAATAGCAAAAATCATAAATGTAGTGACTCAAATGACTAAAGTTTGAAAAATACTGTCCCTTCCCAGAAGGTAGAAAGATTCAAAAGCAGCAGAAAGCCTCTGCCTTGGACCTTGCACATGGAGGCATGAAATATCACATTATGTACCCATACTAACAAAATCACATACATAGGCCCCTCTGTCGCTTGACATCCAACACTCAATGCTGCCAAGGTACAATCATGAGTCTAAACACCACTCTCATGCTAACACCACCCAGGCCCCAGGAAAATGCTACTCCCCATTCTCACTCAGTGCTCTTAGTCTATGTGGGCTCCTATAATATAACAACACTCCAATTAACTGGGTAGCTTACAAAGAACAGAAATTTTGTTCTCAGAATTCTGGGGAATTCTTGGGAACTCCAAGATCAAGATGTCAACAAATGTTGTGTCTTGTGAGGGCCTGCTTCTTCATAGATGGCTCTCTTCTCACTGTAGCCACATGGGTGAAGGAGCAAAGGAGCTCTCTGGAGTCTTTATAAAGGCACTAATCTCATCTGTGACAGCACCAGCCTCATGTATTTGTTACTGCCTGGAGGTCCCATCTACTAATCGTACCATCATTTTGCGGGGTTAGGATTTCAATATATGGGTATTGGGGCAACATATTCAGACCATAACATGTCCATTGTCCTTTACACTTCTGCTGACATCAGGAAGAAACAATGTATAAAAATTCAAGAAAGATTTGGGTGGGATAGGGGAGAAACTTCAGTAAGAGAGAAGCCAAGTAAATTGTGAAATGTACCTCTCACCACAAACACATTAGCTTCTTGCATAATAAAGAATAGTTAGTTTCCCAGTGGGATAAAGCATCTTTTCTTCTTGCTTGTCTTCAGATTTCAATTTGTGATTCTGCAGAGTACAAGTGAATTGTTGGGGAACTACAGAAGTTATGCATAATTGGTGAGTAAAATTTTGCAGTATTAAACAACTCATGTTACTCTTAAATGTGCATTGTATATATACACATATGCTATTAATTGGATGTTGAATGCTAAAATTGCAAATAATTGTAATTTTGCAATGTACTGAATAAAGCTTAATTAAATATTTTAAATGTCAAAATGTTAAATAATACTTCAGAGATGAAACAAACATAAGAGATTGGGGAGAATTGTACAGAACAAACAATGTGGTTCCTTCGACAAATAAATTGCAAAGAATAGACAAAGAGAAAGAGAAAGTAAAATCTAAGATTAAAAGAAACTTAAAAGACACTTCAATTAATTCAAATGTGTGACCTTGTGTTAATTAATTCATGTGTCAACTTGAGTGGGCCACAATGTGACCAGCTGAAACATTTGTGAGGGTGTTTGTGAATGAGGTTAATATTTGTATCTGTGAACTCAGTAGTATAGGTTTCCCCCATTGTGGGTGACCATCATTTAATGCTTGAGGTTCTCAATAGGCCAAAAGGTGATGAAGGAGAAATGAGTGCCTCTCTTCCTACCTTACTGCAAGAAATGGGCCACCTCATCTCATCTTTTCCTGTCTTCAGAAGGATTCATGCTGTTAATTCCTTTGCTCCTCAGGACCATAGGTGTTTCTCAATCTTCAAATTCCAAATGGCAGATCATGGTACTATGGAACTTCTTAGCCTCATAAGCAGGTAGTTCCTTAATTAGTCTATAAATATGGAATTATGTGAACCAATGCTCATTCTCTTATTGCCTCTCTCTAGGTAAAGAGGGAGGATAGACATAGACATAGATATGGAGGGAGTTTCTGTGGAGAACTTTCTTAAAAATTAATTTTATTGGTACATTTTTTATATACATAATGATCACATTCATCACAAGGAATCTGTACCTGTACATAATATACCTTCATTCTTTTCTTTCCCATCCCCCTCCTCTCCCTTCTATCATTCTTCCCCTCTCCCTTTACAAAACTTTGTTTCTATTGTTTTCTTTCTGTTCTTTATTTAATCTCTATTTCCTCCCTTCCCTTCTTCCTTGTCCCTCCCTTATTCTCCTTTCCATAATATTTTCTTCCTAATTTTAATATCTATTATCCATGTTGATCTTTATTTACTCTTTGAGTTTCTCACACAAGAGAAACAATGCAATATTTAAACATGTGTGTCTGATTTATTTCGCTTAAAATTGTGTTCTCAAGGTGCATCCATTTACCTAAAAATGTCTCAAGTTTATCCTTCCTTTTGTCAGTGTAGTACTCCATTATATATAAAAGTTACACTTTATCCATTCATCTGTGGAAGGGCATCTGGGCTGTTTGCAGGGTTTAACTATTACAAATTGTGCTGCTATAAACATGGGTGTGCATATATTGCTGTGGTATGATTCTTTTAACTCTTTCAGGATGATACTGAGAAGGGGCATATCTGGGTCAAATGGAACCTCTATCTTTAGTTTTATTTTGTGTGTGTGTGTGATTTTTAAGGACTCTCCATACTTATTTCCATATTGCTTGTACAAATTTACACTTCCACCAGCTGTGTAGAAGGGTCCTTTTCCCCCACAGCCTCACCAGCATTTGCAATTGGTTGATTTCTTGATAATAGCCATTCTCTCTTGGGTGAGATGCAATCTCAGTGTTGTTTTAATTTGCATTTCTTGAATGACCAGTGATGTTAAACATTTTTTCATAAAATTATTTTTCTGTTTGTATTTCTTCATCTGAGAAGTGTCTATGCATTTCAAATGCCCATTTTTAGATTGCATCTTTAAATTTGGAGGGGTCCAATTTTTTTGAGATCTTTATATATTTTAGATATTAGTCCTTTGCGTAAGGAATAGCTGGTAAAATATTTTCCCATTCTGTGAGTTCTCTCTTCACTCTATTGGTGGTTTCTTTTGCTATGCAAAAGCTTTTTAATATAATCTAACCTCAGTTGTTGATTCTTTGTAATATTTCCTGTGCAATCTGGGTTTTGTTCATAAAGTCTTCTTCTTATGTGTAATATCAATAGTGTGGCTATGTTAAAAATGTATTATCTTTTAAGGATATATTTATAGATCAAATTATATGATTGATGGGATTTATCTCAAAAATAAAGGAGAGGGGACATAGGTAGATGGGTGAGATAAAATAAGATTGGACATGAGATGATCATTATTACAACTAGGAAATAAGTATATGTAGGTTTATTATACTATCTTGGTTTTTTGTATGCTTGAAATTCTCCATAATAAATAGGCTTTTAAACAAAAACATTTTAAGTAAAAATTTTAAATTCAGTTTAACTTAATTTTATTTAATGTTTTGATATTTATTACTAATTTTTCTCCTTTAATTTTAATAAATATCTTGAATAATCTAGAAGATAATTAATTTTTTGAAAAGAAAAAGTAATATATTTAATTGCAAAAATCTTACATTTACTTGAATTTATTATATTTTTGATAAATTTATTTCAAACAGTGCAAGCTTTCTTTGAGTACAAATATATTTTGTTCTTTAGCATTTTAGATTCTTGAGATAGATACAAATGGAATATGAAAGGAATGGAAACTGTAAAAGTGTAGTTCCAAAAAAGAATATAATATCAAAAGACAAAATATAAATTTTCTAAGGTAATTTATTTTTTAAATCTTTGAACACTGGAAACATAGAGAGTAGATTTGTGTTGAACATACTTCACATAAAATTCATGAACAGGATACTGTCCATTTGATGTAATTACTTACCAAAATAATAAAAATGAGCAAAATAATTACCATATTAAACTCTCAAATTGAATTGATCAGACAGAAATCCAACATTTTCACTTCCTTGACCCCATGAACACAAATGATTTACTAATCCAGACAATGAGAGTGCAGGGTCTTGGTTTGTCTCCTGCCCTGGCTGAGCTGGGAAGTGTTGATGCATAGGACTTCCATGAGACAGGCAATTCCTTAAGGAGTGTACCATCACTTTTTTGACAAAAAAAAAAAAAGTCAAAATATGTTTTAATATTATAGATATCTAAAGAACACAAATATTGAATAATTTTAACAATTGAAAAAGTCTCAAGGAAGAAGGTAGGACCTTCTTAGAGGATTTCATTCAATGGAATGGAGAAAATGTTTGCAGGCATAAGAATACACAATAATGTAGATGCAAGAATGAAAAGGCCAAACAGTCTATAGGACATCAATGAATGGATTCAGGCTCTGATCAACTGCAGGAGTGAAGATCGGAGCTGGATTTGTCTAGTCCTGTACATTGTTCAGGAACTGAAATTTTAAAATAACAACATGGCTAGCAGAGGAAAGGAAATGGACCCTATAGCCTATGAAGGATTGTTCAGAAAGGAATCCGAATTCAGAGAACTAGGTATAGTTTTATTTGAGGGGTGTACAGTGAAAGTGAGTTAGGTAGATCCAAGGGCCAGGAATCTGTGTGTATGTTTGCAGGATTCTAGTGGTCATTACTCTTGAAAAAAAAAAGTTACAGAGCCCTGCAAGTAAAAATGATTAAGGTATTTATTGTAGCTATTTCTTTGTGTCATAAAAACAGCAGGATTTTGTAGAACAGGCTGGTATTCTTTATCCTTGCCCTCCCTACAGGGAATTAGAGAGCTGAGACCTGTAGGAATTTATTGGCCTGACGGGATGAAAACTCAGTACCGAAAGGAGCACACACATTCCCAGTGACTTGTTTGAGTCTCTATCTAAATGCAAAACCTGTTTTATTTTGTGAAACCAGCTTCTGCTGGACTGTTTAAGAGTTAAAGGATTACAAGAATAAGTCATTGATCTCTCACTTCTAAGGCTAACAAAGAATTCCATATTACCACAGCCAGACACTGTGTTTAAACCCCAAGATTTTAAGCTGAGGAGAGAGGGGAGGGTGCTTTTGTTTCCTCTATGATAATTTGAAAGGTCCATGATATACTTAGTAAGACAAGAATGAGAAAACACTACATTATGTGACAGCATTTCTTTATAAAATTAGAAATCACTGGACAGAGTGGGGAAAATGGAATGACCCAAAGCTCTTTGAAGGTTTGCCTGTTTTGTAAAGTCAAGCAGCATGATTTACTGCATATTTAAGAAAAATCGTTGTTTTAAGTCAGAACAATTCCTAGTGAAAGGTGAGGTACTTATAGAAGGGATATTTCCGCTGCTCTATCAATGAAACAAAGCTAAATAAGTATTTTATAGTACTTTTGACAAAAGTTTGTGATTAAAGGAATTATAGACGGAGGTAACCTGCTGCTAATAAAGATGAGATACATGGATAACATAAAGCACCTGAGCTTTAAAACAAATGTATCAACTCATACATTTCAGGGAGTATTATCTCCCCCAAAGGGTTTACCTTGGGAAGCTATAAGCTCAAACAAGGCACAGCAATTCCTTAGAAGAGTTTCCAGCTCTCCTGTTCAGACTCCAGGGACAGTAGTCTGTTGTTTAGACTATCTTCCATAATAATAAAAAAAAAGCTTCAACACATGAAAATAGATTTTTACTTTTGAAAAATAAAGTCCATTGAAAGCAAGACTGGAGACTGAGGCAGATGATTACGCTGAGTAATAATAGGTTTATTTAAAAATAAGTTGTAAATCACATGCAACAGGGTGACTTTTAAGTGACCTTGAAGCTAGATCTGGAGAAATTTTCAAAGAATTACAGAAATGATTTATTGAAATAAGAATAAGGACACCTAATCACTTTGAAGGGAAAACAAATCAGGGCCAGCATACTGTAGACAGTTCCTACTTAAGTATTCTAATAGTCAAACAACCATTTTGAAAAGGCAAATACATATCAAAATATAGAACGTGCATGCTCAACAACTCCACTTCATATGTACTAAGGACAACTGGAGAAATAAACAAAGATGCAGATGCAAAATAGTTTATTACTGAGTTTGTGAGAAATTTAAAGCATACTGATTAAGTGACTAATATATACTATGGCTACTCTAGAAAGCACAGCAATGTTTCAAGGTATAGTAACTTGTATCTAGATGTCCCCTCAAAGGCTCATGCTGCCATAGGTGGGGCTTTTGGGAAGTGGCTGGATCATAGGTGTGTGATACTAGATTAAGGATGTGTGCTAACTAAATTGGTTTAGCATAGTTGTGAGTATGAATAATGGAATCCCCACCCTGGGTGTGGGTGGCAACAATCAATAGGCTTTTAGACTGAATGAAATATACAGGGATAGAAAGAAGGGAGGCTTGCTGCTGTTTCTTGCCTGCTCTGCCATGAACCTTTTCTCCTCTTGTGTCCCTCTACCATGCCACCCTGCCTTGGAGCCAGCCGACTATCGACTGAAACCTTAACAAACTGTGAGGCAAAAAGAAACATTTTCTCCTTTAACTTGTAAGTATGAAGTATTTTCTCCCAACAAGGAGAAAATAACTAAGATAGTTACACATGGAGGCCAGGCACATTGTATGTCATATGTCAACTGTAATCAAACATTGTGTTGTAAAGAATTGTGAGACTGAGTTTTCCCTCAAAGAAGAAAAAGAGTTATCAATTAGTGATGCCTAATCCTGATAACAGGCTAAAAGAAGTGACAGGATGACCAAGTTCTTGTCATCTGTAGTGTAGCTCTCAGTTAGGATCAAGATAGGGAGTTCAAAAAAAGGAATTTAACAGGGAGAACTAGTTGGAGACATGTTGAAGGAGCTGAAAAAGGAAAGTGGAACAACCCAAGATTTCCAAGTACAAGAAGCCATGATCACCGGTAGGACTGAAGACAGCTGGAGAGGTGCTGTCCAGATGGTCACCCAAAGTGTTGTGCAGCTGAAGCCTGGGATTGTACATGGGTTGAAATTGCAAGAGAGGTGGAGCCCCTGACAAGTCCAGGGTTGGCTTTTTGATGTAAAATCTGTGTAATCTCAGAGCTTCTGCATACAAAGGGGTTCCCAGGCACACTTGCCTTAATGTTCCACTGTCATTGACTTGAAATTTTAATAATTTTGAAGAACAAAGCCCTCATTTTTTTGCTTAAATTCTTTTATTGGTACATTTTAGGTATACAATACATTTACATTTATCACTGGGTGCTTGTACCTGTACATGATGTACCTTGGTTCTTATTTTTTCTCCATTACTTGTGTGCCCTTCACTCTCTCCACCCTTCCCTATTTACAAAGACTTTGTTTCCATTTTTTCCTTTTCTCATAATTTTTCCTTTCCCTTCTTTCCTTTCCCCTTCCCCTCCCACCATCCCTACCCCTTTGGACCTTTTCTTCCTATTTCACATTATCAATTATTCATTTTAATCATTTTAATCCTTATTTACACTTTCAGTTTCTCACACCAGAGAAACTATTCAGTATTTACACATGTCTGTCCTATGTATTTCACTTAAGACTATGGCCTCAATATACATCCATTTAGCTATAAATATCTCTAGTTTCTCATTCTTTATGGCTGAGTAGTACTCCATTTTATAAAAAAACCACATCTTGTTTATGCAGTTTCCAGTTGATGGGCACTTGGGCTGTTTCCAAGCTTTAGCTATTACAAACTGCCATTATAAACATGGGTGCACATATATCGCTGTGGTATGATTCTTTTAATTCTTTTGGGAAGATATTCAGCAGGGGAATAGCTGGGTCAGAGAAAGGAACCCTTCTCCATTGTTGGTGAGAGTGCAGACTGCTGCAACCACTGTGCAAATCAGTATGGAGATACCTCAAAGAACTAGGACTAGAGGTCCCAAAGCCCTCATTTTTACTTTGCACTGGGCCCCAGAAATTATTCAGCCAGTCTTGCCAGAAAGTACAACCAAAGCATAGAAAGTGACAGAGAAATATCCAAGTGTTCCATCTTTCCACCCTTCATCCTTTCATTCCTTCCCACTGGACTAACTTAAATGCAAACTTTTGGGAAAAGGAAATGTAGTTTGCAGGGTCTGACTCCAAGAAATATGACAAAGCAATGGCATTGCTGAGAGGAAATCTGAGAGCTAAAGGAAAACAGCCCATACACATCACAAGGTAAGTATGTACGTGCTATCATGGATAGATATGTAAATACATCATGGATTTTAATAGCTATAGAGCATGGAATAGTGTGTCATACTGTTCATCTAAACATGTGTATATTCACATTCATTTTCAATAGGAGTTATATACACCAAGTTATTTAAAAATAGTAGTAAGATTATAGCTATTTTTTACCCTTCTCTAACATTTTGAATGTATGTATAAATTTATATATACTGTACCTATAAATAAATTTGTATAGATTATGTATATATCAATTTATATATATTATACATATTAAAATAAAATAGCTTTTTATCTTTAAAATATGCAAAGATTTGCTTGTAGGAGAAATTAATGGGTCTCATTATTTTATCATTGGAAAAGACTAGAACAGAAACTTTGCTACTAACTCAATCTTGGCAAACATGGTAGGAGGTAGTGTAGGATGAAAATTAAGGAAACAAAGCTTGGAACGGGGGATTATGAGACCTTTGATCTGAAATATGGTTTCAGTAACTTAGTGAAGCCTGAATCTTGAAATTAAATTGTGGTGAGAAAATTCAAGCAAAAAAAAAAAAAAATGAAGATACTTCTTCCAATAAGGCAGGTAAAGGAAGCAATACAATAATATCTTCCCAAGGCATCAGGGCCTGTAGGAAAAGAGCTTGGCTTTGCGTTTGGCAACCCTACTTTATACTTGTCCTCACCCAACTCTCAGGCTCGGCGCCCCTCCTGGGATGGGCCTGGGGAGTTGAACTATTTCTGTTGCAGAACAGCGGCTCCTGTTACTGTTATTTTCTCCTCCGAGGCCTGCTAGTCCTAGCAGCTGATTGGAAACACGAGGGCCCAGCTTGTAGTTGTGATAAGAGCCACATCTCAGCCTGGCTGTTAACCCACAGCCTTTCCCGAGTACACCAGGTTGAGGCTCTGTTTGTTATTTGACTTCAGGATGATTGTGAATAGCCTGATTTAATCCACTGGCTGGTGCTCACTCACCCAGGAGGAAAATAAAGTAGGACTTGTGTTTTTAAAAGTGTGTAATTAGTACCCTAAAAAGATAGGATTTACATATAATTGGTTATATAATTATACTACATATAATTGGTTATTTTTAAGAAGAAAAGTTACAAATGCTTTCCTCTTTTAAAAATGACTATTTTCAAAGTTAATTTAGGTATAAAGCTACTCATTGATGGAATTGCTTATCATCATCCTAAATTTGAAGTCAAACACTCAGTCTTATAAAGTGCTGGAATTTTTGTACAGATACTTGAATGTGTCAATTTTTATAAAGCTTCAAAAATTCATTTAGGAGACAATCACAACTTTCCCCTTTCTCTCATTTCTTTAAATAAATGCCCAAAGAAGTGTTCCCATCAAGGGTAAAAATCATACTCAATGCTAAGTATTCTTAAAGTAAATTTAAAATGAGTGGTTTATATTGAATTTCTTTTTCTCTTAACAAAGAAACTGAAAACCTAGAAAGGAAAACTCTCCATAGTTTCCTATGTGTTAATCCAACAAATGGAAACTTCTGCAGTTTAGCAAGGAAATCCTTTGGAACTAGGATCAGATACCTTGGTTAATTTTACATTTGACTTCAGAAATACAATCCTAATCTGTGTTTACTCATATTTCTCATAGAGAATCATTAACCCTGCTCTCCTCCTTTTTATTAATGCACACAGAAGTCCCACTGGGTATTGACCAGTTTTTTTTTTTTAATCGTCATGCATCACACACAAACCTGCCTTTCCTGAGAAGAGCTCTATTTACCCAGCCTTATCATCTACTCACAGTCTGCTCAGCTGCCAGAGGCAGGAGACTGAGAGACAAAGAGCCATAAACGTGACACTTTCCTTGAAAGATATCAGTAAAATTTTATATTATTACCTTGATTGAGAGGAGAGAAAGAAGATTCCTGAAAAGGTGTCAGATTATCTTCTTTTGTCAGAGGTTAAATGGATAATTAATTTGCATCTTTGCTTTTCTACAGCCTTTTTACACCTGTCTGATGGAATAAATTAGAAATCAGAAAAAATCTATCAGTTTTCTTATTTGGATTCTGTTGAATAAAATATTTGAAAATGTCTTTCTTTTCAAAGTATTTCAAAATAATAAACATCAGGTTCTCATTTCCATCTTGTTTTCATCCACAAAGGCCTGGTTGCTTCCCCAAGGTGGCAGCTGAGTGAAGACTCTCAAGCTGCTCACCATACAAACACAGTGGTGTGAGGCAGAGAAATGCATGGGGGAGACTCAAGACAAAGGAGCTGGAAGGAGAAAGAGGAGCTCTTGGCAGTAGAGTGTCCAGAGAAGGCCTCATTCAGACCCTAGCTTGTGAGTCTTAAACTGCTCTTTGAGATATGAATTGGAGGTCAACAGACGGACATGGAGGTGAGGAATCACTAATGTTAGGATGGTGGACAAAGTGAAAGGAGAGAAACCGGTGAGAACCCTAGCAGTGCAGGGAAGAGAGGGGAGGGCTTTGGCTAAGGCAGGGGAAATAGGGATAGAAAAGCAGAAATAGTGCTCAGTTACACACAGTCCAGGAGAAAAGGAGACAGGGAAGATAACAATAAGATTTGAAGGATGGTTTTGTTAGGAAGGCATTAACAAAATCAAGAACCACAAAAAGAAGAAGGGTTTTAAATAGGAAATAATGTGCAAAGTTTGAAAAATGAAATTGGAGTATTAATGGACATCTAAGTGTAAAGTAACAACAGAATTATGAATAAGCAATTGGGTCTCTAGGAAAAGGATGGGATAAAGATGTGAAATGTGGAGCCACTGGAATTAAGATATTAGTTTAAATGTAGAGGTGAAATAAATCTCCAAGATACCCTACTGCTTAATTGAATGGAATACTTACATTTAGAAAATGGGAGAAAGATGAAGGGTATAAGTATCAATCCCTCTTCCCCTCAGAAAAAGGAAAAACAGGAAAATGCAGTGCCCCAGATTCAAGGAAGGTTTTGGGGATGAGGGCTGTATGTAGGGCCTTGAGGTAGGAATGGGAGGTGAAAAAGCTGAAGGAATCCATATAAAATTCATGTTTCAGGAGTTTAGCAGTGAAAATGGCTGAGGTATTCAGTAGCTGAAAGGAGTATCAGGTTTGAGGGGAAATATTTTTGGAAGAAGCATTCTGGCAAAGGAGAATTCCATAAAGATGATGTCAATGAAGGTGAGAGACGATTTCGGACTGCAACAAGCAGCCAGGCGATACTCTGGAATGTGCTTATCAAGCTCCGTGGTCTCACTTGTACATAGGAGAAGCGTGAGCCCATGTCAGGCCTTTGGAAGGAAGTCCATGAACTCAGAAAAGAAAGAACTTCAGCCAGACTAGATCTCTGTAACAAAGAAGTCAGGGAGACCCAACACCTTCCAAAGCTCAAAACACAATGCTTACCAACTAAACAAGGAGATTTGAGGTCCTAAGACACTATCAAGATGGAAAGAGATGAAAACAAAGCCACACAGGAAGAGTCTTGTTTAGAAGAAAGGAGTCACTGGGAAAGACTGTTAAGGAGAGCCCTGAAAGGAGAGGAAACAGATGCAAAACAGGGTTTCTAATCTGGCTGAGGCACAGCTGCTATTAGAGAGCACTGACTTGTAGAGCATCCATTTATATATAAAAATGACACCACGTACATGAGTACTGGCTATGTAGCCAAGAGCTAATGCACACATGCAATATTTTGTCTCCAGTAATGGAACTTCAAAATTTTTTAGTAAACTCCAACAGTCAGACGCAATTTTAAATTGACCTCCTTCCCGATGCTGGTGCATTTAGCGGATGCAGCCTCTTCCTCGTTGCTTTTTATGCACTCAGCATTTCTTGTTAGTTTTTAAAAACCAAAAAGAATTGATTTGTTTTCCCCAGCAACTCTGAAATCACCCCCATTCCTGAAGTTTTGCTTAGGAGAAAAAGAAGGTAAAAAGAGTTTTCATCTTGAATGTGCTTCGATTTTTGGCAAGAAAAATAACCTTTTAGAGACATATTCTTGAACACTTTGAGGAAAAGGAGACGGATGCTGTCTTCACAAGCCGTTCACCTTGAACCAGTGGGAACACGTTGGCTCTGGGCACTGGAAAGCACCCTCACTTGTCCTGGTTCTGTGACAGCTGTCAAACACCTGCCTGCTTCTGAGCCTCTGCCCTCCTGTTGGATTTGGCTGACATCGTATTGGAGGCTAGCAGGAACGAAAAAGCAGACAAGCAGATGGTGATATGAAAAGCAATTCTTCCTGGGGGAAAAAGTTACAAAAAGTAGATTCTGTCCTCACCTAAATTAATCGACTAGGAATCTCATGATCTATGGTACCTAAGACACATGAGGTGGGGATGGCTATTTGGGAGAGGGAGGACATTTTCATGAATACTTTCCATTTCCATGTCTCTCTTTATAGAGTGCTTAACAAGCATTTACCAGTGAGCCTTCACTGCAGACCCCAAATGACAAGCCTTCTTTTGTGTTGATGGCCCATTAGGGAAGGACCATTGGTTCCTGGGACCAAGATATTTGTCTCCGGGCCGCTGATATTAAGCACTAAGTCTCCAGCTGAAGAGGTCCTGGAAGTCAGTAGTAAGGCTAATGCCTTTGATTCCAGTCCCAAGAAAGCATCTGATTTTCAGCCCTGCATTTTTAGTCTTCATAATGCCAGCGACCACAATTTGTATTATGGGGCTCCAGGTCTGACCCCATTGCACTCTGCTCATTCAACAGATCTTTCTGGCATTTTGTGGGAGGAGATATTATTCTGGTTTTCATGAGAGGCCACGAAACCACACAAGCATTAAATCACAAAGCATGACAGTGGCAGTCAGGGAGAGAACTCAGACTCCACGCCAAACTGGGGCCAAAATACAAAGCAGACAAGGTTGCCTCTTCTCCTGTCTTTATTGCATTTCCAGGCATTATATTTTCCAATCTCTATCCTAGGGACCCCCATTTCTGAATAACAGTTATTACTAATTTCCTTTTGATTGTTATCATCATCATGATACAAGAAGATGGTCCCAGTGGTATACAATATTTAATACCTTAGAGGCGATGATTCATTTAATTTTCAAACACCCTGTGAACATGTGAATGTATGTAGTATTCTGACATGTTTCAAAAGTATTGCACATACATATGCATGCATGCAAACAATGGCCAGGGCTGTGTCATCACCAACCTGCTGCCCTTCACCCTAGTGTGTTTTGAATGAGAAAATGCCTTTGGCTGTTGGTCAAGAGATATGACTCATGCTTTAGAAAGTGACAAACATAGGCAGGCATCAGTCTTCTGGACCCACTCTGCTCTTGGGATGCATCTTAACTTCCTTTTGATATTGTTCTGTCATGATGCTAAAGAAAAGGCCAGTTCCAGACCTCCTCTTCTGTCCACACCAAGGAAGTAACGAGAGTGCCATCTTTTTTGACTACCAATGAGTAATTCCTGTCTCATTTGAATGACTGCTTTTTAGGTGAATAAAAATAACACTGAAAAATGACCCAAAACATTTCAGCTGGGAAGAGCCATTAAGGATATATATTTTTATTTAGTAGGAGGTATATTTAACCAATTCGAATTCAGTCCTGACTCCCCTGATTGATGCACATTGAAAATTCTTCACTAATTCTGACTGATCCCAATGTGCATTGTCCAAAGAGGCTGCAGACCGCCACGAATGAAACTTTATCATTTCTTAAATTAATGTAGTCCAGACATTTAAAAATATTTGCTTCATTGACAATTGGCTGTGACTTTTGCTTTGGCAACTAAATAAGAAATCAATTTCACTGACAATAGAGACAGAAGATCAACTGCTATTATCAGAACTTAATTCCACTGAAGTTAGGTAGAAGACCAGAAAGGCTTCCCACTACAGAGAGAGATCCCTCTTAGAGGGAGTTGGAAATGATGTGGGTTGATTTTATCACCTGTTATCTTGCTAATATTTTGTAGATTAGCAAGAAGTAGAATGTTGTCTCCCTCCAGAGCCCAATTGTTTGACCAGTATTTCATATTGCCTGGTTCTAATGTGCTCTCTCTGCTCCATCAAGAAGTGATTATTGATAAAAAGAATTAATTGTGCTTTGAGAAGGTGTAGTCATTGAGAACAGTGAAAATGGGCTCCCAATGGTGTTCAAAGCTACATAGGGTGATATTGTACAAATATTACTAAGCTTGGAGCCAGAAGATCTAGGTTGAACTTGAGTGTTGCCATGCAGTGGTTGTATAAGGCAAGCACTCAGCCTCTTTGCACAATTTCCCTCCCTGGTAGCCAAAAGTAATGAAACCCATGTCAAATTACTGTTTTAAGGATCCCATGAAATAATTATATATTCTTATACAAGTATTAGGTGCCCTTCATTTCCCCTGTAATTCCTCCAATGTTAATACTATCCTTTCTCAATAGCTCTTTCTTATGTGGACACTTTAGTATGAAGAATAAGTGCCATTGTAATATCCTAAAATTATGTCAGGACCACTTAATTTACAGTAGTTTGTATTACTATCCTTTAAGATTATAAAGGCAGCATGGTGTGTGACAAAAGGAATCAAATTAAGCAACATTGGACAGGAATATATGATCTGAATCTACCCTTCTGACTCCACTTAAATTTTCTTGTCTAACAGAAAATATGACATTCTACTTTTTGAGAGTCAAGTAATTTTTAAAATTTGCAAAAATTTTTAAAATAATTTTTAAATGCAAGTGGTTTTTTTTCATTAAATTTATTGGTACATTTTAGGTATACAATATGAAGACATTCATCATTGGGAATTTGTACCTTTACATGATATATCTTGGTTCTTATTTTTTCCCTCTTCCCCTGCCCTCCCTTCAACCCCTCCATCCCTCCCTATTTACAAAGACTTTGTTTCTATTTTTTCATTTTCTCATATTTATTCCTTTCCCTTCTTTTCTTTCCCCTAACCCTCTCATTTCCCCTCACCCTTCCCCTTTGGGCCTTTTCTTCCTATTTCACATTATCTATTATACATTTTGATCCTCATTTACACTTTCAGTTTCTCACACCAGAGAAACTATTCAGTATTTTCACATGTGTGTCCTATTTATTTCACTTAAGAGTATGGTGCAAGTGTTTTTTAAACTTGACATATTACATTAATGCAAATTATTGCCACCAACACTATTATGATATTAAAATCTATGCTGTCTGGTACAAAATGTATTAATGTTTATGATCATTCTCATTAAAAGCTGATTGAAAAAAGTAACATATATTCCATTAATAAGCCCATTTATTTTTCTTTTCTTTTTAGGGACAAGTGAACATTAGATAAATAATCTGTGAGCCTTTTGTTTTGACCAAATGGTCCATAGGACGAAAAGACCTGAAAAACCACAAGATAGGAAGGTCAACTTCTCACCCTTGGCTGAAAAAAAAATGAGTTATTTTTCATAAAGAATATAGACAAATGGTATCAATGAAGCATTCACTTACATTTTTTACCTAACCATTGTTACATAGCATGCCAGAAGTACAGCACATCCAAACATGCTTGATTAAAAAACAAAAACAGCAAAGAAACAAGTTCTTAATGCCCACTTCTGCTATGAGAAATTAAATCCCCTGTCCAAGGTCATGGAAATAGCATTGTCATTGCACAGTGGGACCGGAGCATTCCTACCCTTGACTCGCTATCTGGGATGTTACTTAATGCAGCTGCCTACTCCTGAAATATTGCGCAAACCCATTCAGGTGCATATAATGGCAGTGTATTTCTTGAAAAATAATACAATACCAAAAAGTACACCCTTTTTCTGGTAAAGAAAGCCATTTCTTATAGCTATGAAGTAGGCTATTCTTATTTTTATTTCTTAATTTTTGGCAGCAAAACCATGCAGATTATGAGCAAATCTCATTTCAACTGATTTTCTTTTTAAAAACTCAGCATCTCTCATCAAAAGCAAATGCTAGGAAGGATTTGGAAACTAAACTTATTTATGCAATAGACACTTACTCAAGGAAATAGGCTGCAAAGAAATTAGCATGTCTTGAATGATGTTATTTCTGAAATGTCAATCAGTCATTACAGTATTTGCTTCTCTGGTGGTATTTGCAAAATGAATTATTATCCCTGGGTTTTTAATAACAATTTAGTGGTTCAAAATACTGACAGTGATGTATCACAACTGCTTTAAAGAAGTGTCTGGCTTTCTATATTACATAAACAGAATACAACTGTATTTCTTTAGCCAGTGTCAGAATCATTCTCAGTGAAGATAATGTTGAATCCATCTGCCAAAAGAAGGTCAAAAACATATAGAAAATAAACCGTGACAAACATGGAATTGGCTAAAGGTTAAGGATCTAAAGGACAAACACATATTGGAAACCACAAATCACCCCTCCAGGACTGGAAAAGAGCAAGCTTAGATGGCTACATATATTTCCAGAAACACTGCAATGTTGAATGGAACAACTAATGGAATATGTAACTGGGAAGTATGTCAGAAACCTTGAGCTCCACTACAGCTTTCATTATGTTGCATAGCACCTCAAGACCATCTATAACCTTGCTTCTTTGCATTAGGGAAGTCCAATAAATAAATGAATTGACTCCAGAAATTTCATTCTACTGACACTCCAGGAATTTCTAGATAACTTTTTCATAACCTAGTGAGTGGCTCTAGGACAAGAATTAGCCCATAAGCAGCAGATATAGATCATGAGTCAGGGCTGTGACATTGCCAGGTCCTCACAGCATCAATCAGAAGATCCCAACACCCTACAATCACTGGCCCACAGGTAACCATCACTATAAGCAATTAAGTGAGCTTTATTTAAATGTTCATAGTCAAAAGGAGACCTCAGGAATCCTATTCAGAAGGAAGTATTACATGAACACAGTGGAGTTATGCCTTATCAAGAAACACAAAACCTAGTCAGGCAGGGTGGCATATTCTTATGATCCCAGCACTCTGGGAGGCTTGGGCTGGAGGATCACAATTCCCAAGCTCAGCCTGGGCAGTATATCAACTTAGTGAGATTTTGTCATGAAATGAAAAATAAAAAGGGGTCTAGACATAGCTCAATGCATATAATGCAAAGGTCGTGGATTCAGTCCCCAGTGCTACAAAAAAATAAAGGCACAAACTAAAATCAAAGTGTTCTTTCCACTGCATTCTGTACTTCTCTTTTGACAGAATCAATATTCATAAAACCCACATCTCCCAAAGGAAAACTCCACAAAATAAAAGGTTAGTGCAAAGAATAGTTAAAAAGAACTTCATGCACTCCAGTCTTTGGCCCATAGTTCTACAATAGCCCTAATCACACACAACCTGAAGGATAACCAATATTTAGATTCAACTTGCATTAAACTGTAAACTCATTGAAGATAGAACGCTCTCTAGTCATCTGTGTACTACATCCAGAACTTTTTATTGCTTGGCACATGTTATGGTGTAGATATAAAAATGTCACCCAAAATTTCATGTGTCAGAGATGAGGCTTTCACAAGGTGGTTGGATCGTGGGGGGCTCTATATTCATTCATGGATTAATGCATTGCTGAGTTCATAGCTGAATGTGCTATTAATAGATCAGTCTCAGTTGGAGGAGGTGAGACACAGGGGCATGCTATCGGAGAGGGCTCTTTCTCATAATCTCTCTCTGTCTCTCTCTTTCTCCCTCCCCCCACCTGAATTTCTCCCTGCTCTTTCAGCCTCCTAGCTGCCATGCATTAGCAGCTTTCCTCTGCCATGTCCTCTCATCATGCCATTTCTGCCTTGGAGCCAGGTGGCCAGGGACTGAACCCTCTGAAACAATGAACCAAAATAAACCTCTTTTCCTTTAAGTTGTAGCTGTCAGATATTTTGTACCAGTGACAAGAATGATGACAAATATAGCACACGAGATGTGCTCAATATTCAATTACTAACATTTATATAATTGTGAATTATAACCTTTATGAACCTAGAAACTGTGTCTTCCTCTATGTTTGAACCCATTACCAACGGAGTGCCAGGCATGTGATAGTTGCTGCATAAATTTTACTAAATAATTAATGAGTTCAAACGAGCCCAAACTACCTTTCTTTAGTCCATTCAAGTAATTCCTGTTTACTAAATTCAGTAGGCTTGCTAAATTTGACATATTTCCATGAGACAAATCTCCAGTGACACTCTCCACAAGGACTTCACATAAAATTCTCATTCCTGCAGAGAGGCTAATTTTTCTCCATTTATTCATTTAAGAATCATAATGCAAGATAATACTTGCTTGTTTAAGAGATGTGACACAGCAGTTTCTAACATAATAGCTGAAAGTACTCTCTTCATCTGTACCCCAATCAATTCTTTGAAACTATCTTTGTATTCAAAAAGTGAGCAAACTATTATGGTTTAGATAGATCTTGAATGACCCAAAACAAATCTTTCCTCCTTTTAAGTTGATACTCTTAGGTATTTTGTTACAGAAATGGAAAGCTGTCTAACACCAAATGTAATTCCCTTTGGGCATAATTCAACTATGAATTGTCTATCATGAAAACACATTTTTTAGAGAAAAGAAGGGACAGGGAAGTGTTAGATTTTTATTTCTTAAAATCTCAGCCAAAAAAACAAAAACAAAAACAAACCAGCAAATGCTGTGTTGGACAGTCACATGATTGTATCTGTCAATATTTTGGACCAAAGTTTATTATAAGCATTTTAAACTTACATGCAGCACAGTCAATGTTAATTATCCGAATTATCACAGTCTCGAAGGACCACAGGTTTTTGGAATGGCCCATAGTTTGCAAAAGGGCCTCTTCCTCCTGGAATTCCTACCATCTCTGTCAGTCACAGTGGCTTTCCAAGTTCCAGAAGAGTAGAATATCTGCGCCAAGGGTTCCCTCTCTGGTTTACCTGCACACCCTTCTCAGCAACCATATCTAACCAAGGTAGCAAATAGAGGTTTCCCATGGCTCATGGCGTCCTCTCTCAGCACTCAAGGCCTTCCAATACCCGTTGAGTACAGTAAGAGAAGGACAGAAGCATCCATCCCCTTTCTCTGGTATCACTGGTGACATTTGCTCTTATATTTGTATTTCTCCGCTGTCATCATCATGTCTGGGTAAAAATCACCTAAGCAGATAAAGGGGTCTTGAGTCTCTCTCTGAGCAGGACTCAGGCTTTGGTTCTGACTCTTGAATTCTGAAATGGTTCAGATAGTTGCCGCTATAGGCCTGTCAATCTCCATAAAACAGCATCTCATTCCTCTCTGGGGCTCATGATTATTGACTTAGCTGCAGGTTAACAGGTGCTCAATGACTCTGACTCGTCCAAATCACTTTGGTTTTTTTCATGTATTATTATGAATTTTAAACTCAATATTCCCTATTTTAGGGGTTTTGGGGGTGCAGATTTTGAGGTTTGCAGGTATATGTGTGTGACAATCACTTTTATTAAACCAGGGCTATGACCTTTATATGTTTGCATAATGCTGATCACACTGACTATTAACTGGGTGCCCACAATCAATCAAATTCTAGAACATATAAATTCTCTTCTAGTCAGCAATACCTTCTTAAGATTTCAAACTATGATAGACACAGTGTCTGCGGATGATTAACTGTCTGTAGGTCTGTCACTGGAAATCACCATTTCAGGGTCTACTAGTAATACCTGCCAAGTTAAATGGCATAGGGTAGAGTAGGGATGCAAGCTGTACATTATCCTAATAGATTAAGAAAATATAATCCCATTTGGGTCATTTTCTGGGCCTCTATCCAAACCATGAGATAACTCTGCTAATCATTAAAATGTACAGGGAGAGGGTGGGCTTTTTTCATAACTATATTGCATTTCTAAAGGGCACTGTATTCATTTCTTTATGAGTGTAATCTAATCAGAAAGATAATTGATTCATAGGAGGATTGTTCTATAAACAGACTTGCCATTGTTTGAGACTGGAATAGAAAACTTCAAAGGTTTTTAGTGTATACTTGTACACTGATGAGCTATTTTCAGGAAATATTTTCAAATATTCCCAATTGCTTCTTTACTGTTTCAGTAAATTTTGATTCCCTTGAAGTGAGGGTCAGTGTCAGAAAAATAAAGACAACTAAGGGTAACTACATTTGAGAATGACTAGAAATCCAGCATAAAGTCAAATGAATTTTTTAGCCATGTGCTGGGCCACTAAAGGATAAAATGATTATCCATTAACATGACATTAATTTGTTCTGTGTGTCCATTAAACAATAAAACAATATGGGAGTAATTCACTAGGATGCCCTTTGGGTTACTGTATTATTTTCACTTTATATTTATGCATCAATCAACCCTTGAATAAATGACAATGGATTTATTGGCTATGTTACCAATGTGATATGGAGATTAAATTCATAATCAGAAAATCCAAACCTTTAGGCAAGATAATGATTAATAAATAAATTTTGGCTGTTGTTTTAATTTCTAGTTGTCCTCTTTATTCTTTATGAGAGCTTGTTACATGTAGTGAATGTCAATCCCTACCTACTTACTAGCTTTTCTAAACTGTGCCAACATCTGGGCCAACCATCAAATTATGTTGTTTAAATGTATTTATGAATCCATTATCCCCAATACATGGTTATTATTTTAAGATACAGATAGAAGTATTTTACTGGATCATTTCATGAAAGAAAAAAGCTGTCTTCTGCTTAAATATGTTTATAAAAGGCAAATTCTGACATAATTTGATTTTCAAAGACTGGAGAGGGCTTCTAGACAGAAAAGGATAATAGATATACTTAACCAAGATATCCAGTACTGTGTTGTCTGAATTGCTTTTATTTAATCTTCAAAAAACTGATGAACTAAATATTATCCCTGTTTTATGGATGTCAAAAAATGAGGTTTTGAACACTAAGAAAATATGTCCAAAGCCATGCAGCTAACATGCGTGGAAAATTCAGGACTTTCAGATACCAGAGCAGTGTGGGAGGATGTTTTACGAAGCTGCAGTCTCTGAAATGGGGTGCTGGTTAAGACTGATCAGTAAGGTGGACAAAGCCAAAGCATCCTTCCTCCCCCAAAAATGGTGACTAAAAAGCTATGTTTCTTATTTTGCATTTTATTTCCTATTTTATTCTACTTCTACATCTTGGGTAATAGACTAACTTATTACCACCTTTAAAGTATGGATTTATATTTCTTTGTCTGTTCCAAAGTGTCCACCGTAAGCACTCAATAAGTGTGAGTGTGTGTATGCGCATGTGTGTGTGTGCAATATTAAGATACCTTCTGATTAACAGAAGTGAGTGTAGGGAGATTAGTTCTCAGAATTCTAGCCAGAATGACACCCTTTTGCAGTGGGTCACTGATCAGATGTCCAGGGCCCCCTTGCCAGGTGCCGGGGTTGTGTGCCAGACTGCAGCACAACAAGGTCACCCACCTTTGAGGCTTGACAGAACTTGACAGAGTTCCCTACAAGGATGGGATGGGAACAGAGTACATCTAACTTTTCCCAAGGACTCATGTGTTTTGCTTCTGCTTTTCTTCTGTTTACCTTAGAACTCTATAAAACCAGTAGCTTAGCTTCAGTGATGCTATGGTGCCTGCCAGTCTCTAAGTAGCCAACACCTAACATACTCACTGACTTGCCAAGCTGGACTTCTCCAAGTCATTCTTTCACTGTAGGCACCCTCTCTATTCAGAGCAGATGTCTCTTTTACATCTCCCTGGGAACTTTACAGAAGAGTAGGTGACACTCAAGTTAAAATAAGTTACAAGAAAGAAAAGAGCATTAAAATGGAAGGGTAGACTTAGTTTTGGGCAATAACTGGATCTCACATTGCAAACAATGCCATTCCTCTTACTATTTCTAAGACAAGTACTGTCTATATCATGAGCATGGTAGCCATTTGCAGCATGAGATTTACATTCCATCAGCATAGCATTCCCAGTAGCAGCATCCTCCCTGGTAGCTTTGGCTGAGGATACTCCCTAGCTTGAATCATGTACCTGTCTTTGTACTGATCACACTGCCTGGGAAGGAGTTTCCAATTAGCTGCACTCCTAGAAAAAGGGCTCTTAAGTCAGACCTCCCCATCAAAATCAGCTACCATAGACAAAGAACAATCCTCAAGAAAAGGAGTATGAAGGAAGAAAAATAAAAAGAAAAGACACTTACCATGTTTCCCTGAGAATAAGACCTAACCAGAAAAAAAGTACTGGGCATTGTCATAGTGATGGCCAGTGTCATGCAGAAGATTATATCTCACCATCCCCTTGCTTGATGGCTACTTTGTAATGGTAGGTACGGTAAGGCAGTTGGGGCTGGCATTTTTGATCTCTAGTTTTCAGGGATGATTATGTCTTATTTTAAGGGAAACAGTACTGTTGCATGCATTGAAGTTTAAATCCAGGCTTTAAGAGAATTCATTCTCTCTCCAGTAAGTCACTGAACATAAATTACTCAATACAGAGAAAAGATACCTAAGATCCAGAGAGGAGAAAGGACTTTCGCATGGCCACACAACTTGATAAATTCAGATCTGGACATTGTATTATGATCAACCAACTCTGATCATACTGAACTTGAGAAGGTGATTCTCAGAAAAATGAATATGATTGTAGCCTTTATATAAGTCAACCCTATAAACTACTTAATAGAATTTCTTTTCTTTATTACAGAAGAATGAGAATGGTTGCAAGGGCAATCAAATTGCTAGTTAAAAAGGAAAGTTGTTCTTCAAAAACCGTTCCCTTCAAATCACATTTGATATAACACTATGATGGCAATGATTCAAAAGGAAGCTGATAACAGGTGATCAGAATGTAGAGAAATTGAAATTTTCAAACACTGCTGATCAAATAATAAAATGGTGCATGAATGTTCATAGTAGCATTACTCAAACAGCCAAAGAACAGAAATGATCCAAATGTCTACCAATTGAAGAATGAGTAAATAAAATGTAATATATTCCCCTAAAGAATATTTCTCAGCTAATGTAAGCAATGACATGCTAAGACATCTACAACATGGATAAACCTTGAAAATAGTGTACTAAGTGAAAGAAGTCAGGCACAAGAGTTCACATATTATATGATTCTATTTACAGGAAATGTCTAGAGAAGCAAATTTAAATAGGGGCAGAGATAGATTACTGACCACCAAGGAATGAGAAGAGGGAGAAACTGAGAGTTTCTTTTAGGAATAATAGAAATGTTCAGGAATCAGATGGTGATGATTACATAACTTTGTGAATACGATAAAAATGATTGAATTGCACACTAAGCAAAGATTAAGTAGGAGGGTAGGTAGATAGAGGATATACACAATCAGATGATATATTTTCACTTGCAACATTCACTAAAGACCCACTATGTTCCAAGACTTGTGTTACCAGTAGAGGTGCAAGCAACGAACAACTATGGACCTTGCTCTCATGGGCCATGCAGTCTAAAAGGAAGGAGTGTTTCTGAGAAACCAAAGAAACATCAGCTTCATCAGGGCATTTCCCACATCAACACTTTGAAGCTATTCTCCTTCTGGTAAGAGACACACAGTGCTTGAAGCAGAAAATGGTCAAGATGCATAGGAACCATCCATCACTGCTGCAAAGAAACACAGATCTGGGCCAAGGGAGTATGAGACAGGCATTAGGAATGACCATTACAGAAAACCTCCACCAAGCATCAGTATACAATCTCTTCCACTCATGAGTTTAGAAGACATAAAATCCAAATGTTTGCTCCAGAAATTTCCAACCATGTGATGGGAGCAGGGTAAACTGGCAGAGCTAACAGGAAGCTAAGTTTATCCAAATAGTTGCCTAATGAAATTTACGTCTTTAAAGTGAATCAAATAAGCATTGCCATATTAGCATTTTAGAATAAACTACCATCTGTATGTAGGTGCAGATTGTATCCACACCAACATGTTTTCATGAAGATGAGTATGGATCATCTTCAAATTTTCTTGACATAGTAAAAGCTTTTCAGTTTTGAGATTGCTTTCACATTTCTGGCATGTCTTTCAAAGATTCACGTCACTTACCAAAATCAAGTTATGATTATATTCATTTAAAAGCCTAATGAATAAAGAAACAGGTATATTTGACCTTTGAAAATTGGAAGTCTGAACAAGGAAGTACCTGCAGGACCCTGTGTTCTGGCTGGAAGTAAAGAAATGAGAAGTGAGGGTCAGTTCGGAGGTATAGGCTGATAAAAGCAGGGGTGAAAATTTCATGGAAAAAAAAATATATATATATATAATCTGAAATTTATTCCTTATAATTTTTTAAAGTTTGTGGCATTTTAATGATACATAGAAATTGAACTTATTAATCACTTTAGGATTTAATTGCTTGCTTCCTACCTGCAACCTACCCAAACAAAAAATATTCAGTGCAGTCAGTGTTGACATTACTGGGTCCAGCTACAGACCAGCAAGGGGCAGCATTAAAAGCAATAAGCAGTAACCAAGATAATCTCTGAATACTTACAGGAAAGCTAATGTCATGACTGTCAGATTAATGAGATTAAACCAGCATCTATTGAGAACTTAGTATTTATCTAACATTTCTGCAAGCTGAGAGCAATTCTGAAGACATTCGAATCAAATACTATAGTAGTTCCAGGTCTTAAAAAACCATCAAGTAATTGAAAACAAAAAAATATTGAATGTAAATAAAGTATAGTGGAAGGTGGTTTGTTCTTATTATTGATAAATCCAAGTGTAAATCTCAGCTTTGCACTTTTGAGAGCTGGTGTGAACAGCACCAAAAATAAATTAGTCACCCAACAATCACAGAAATAACTATAACAGATTTGTGGCTGCAGTCTTCATTCTCTGGGCTTTATTGCTAACTAACCACTCTCCTGATGGCCATGCTCTTTCCTTAGGTATTAAATGCATCAGTCCAATTGCAATGTGGACAAGGCTGATTAAGCCCTTGGAATACAGCTTTAAATAACCCAGGTTTAAATTCCTTCATACCCATGTAAGCTTGAACTTTATTTAAATGCTCCAAAACTCTATGATAACTTTTAAAAAGCACAAATAAAGGGAGACTTACTAAGAAAGTGTGGAATAATTAAGTGATTTTATGCTTGTAAGGGTCTATCTTGTGTCTGACATGTATTACATGCTAAATAATTAGAATAACTATGCCACTGATGTTATAATGCTTCAGTCCAGTGTTGCTGGTCTTGGAGAAAAAGACACAGTCTTGTTACTCTAACCTCTGAGTTTCAGAGAACACCTCACTCTACTTAAGTATTAACAATAGAACACCATAGTGGTCACCTATGACAGTACATCAAAATATTATAGTTCAGACACTTTACACAGAAATTTACTTGTTCATAGTATAGAAGCAGGGAAGTCCAAGATCAAGTTTCTCACAGGACTTAGTTTCCAGTCAGGCCTCTATTTCACCTTCTTGCTGTGGCCTTTCCTCTGTGGATACACAGCAGGAGGGGGAGCCAATGCTGTCTGGTATTCTTCTTATAAGGACACTGTGATGGTTAATGTTCTTTGTCACAATGACTAGACTGAGAAATGCCTAGGAAATTAGTACTGCACAATTCTGGCTGTGTTTGTGAATTGTCTCCAGAGATGATTGGCATGAAGGATAGCAAACTAAGGGGTAAAAAGCCACCCCAAATATAGGAGGCACCATCCAATAGACTAAAGCCCAGATAGAATAAAGGAGAACAAGGAAGCCCTAGTAACACATGCTCTCTTCTCTATTCTCTCCTCTCTCATCTCACTTTCACATGAAGTGAGCAGCTTTCCACCACAATGCCTTTCCACTATGTTTCTATCTTAAAGACACACAGTCATGAACTGAAACCTCTGAAACTGTGAGCCAAATTAAAGTTTTGCTTTTTTACTTTGACTTTGTCAAAGTGATGAAAAGCTGATGAAGACAGAAAATCAGTACCAGAAGTGGGGTCATTGCTATGACTACACCTTACCATATAGCTGGAATTGGCTTGCAGGAGGAATTTGGAAAGATTTGAACATGTAGGCTAGAGAAGCCCTAGAATGTTGTACATGGAATTTAATGGGTGATTCTGGTGTAAGTTCAGAAGACTAGCATTCTGATAGGAATATGAACAGCAAAGACTGTGCTACTGAAGTTTCAGATGAAATTAGAATTGTACTGGGAAATGATCTAGGGGCCACATATTTTACATTCTGACAAAGAATTTGCCTATATTTTGTCCATTGTCTGAGACTGTGGGACGCTGAGGAAATTTTAGGGTACCAGAGCATGACGCTGTGACATGAAAATTGCTAGCTATTTTCCCATCATATTTATAGCAGAATTAGGAACAATAAGCAGAGAGGAATTGAAAAAGTTATAATTTGATCAAAAAAGAAGAACAAGTAAAGACTAAAGAATGTAAGGTTGCTGAAAAGATTAGCACCATTAAAAAGACACAAAGTACTTTGCACTGGAATCAGAAGAAAGATGCCTTGAGGATGTCTCAGGAATCAGCAAGACTCCAATCATCAAGGCCCAAGATGCAAAAGTGTGAACTTTTCATTTGAGAAGAGAGGCCCTGGGCCCTCTACTTGAATAGGGCATCTAGAGAATTTGTTCCCCAGGATTCATTTCACTGTGTTGAGCTATTCAAGCACTTTGAGGCTAATGGATCCATGAATGCTGAAGCTGGCAATAGATCATATCATCCACGTGGTGCTGATTTTTCAGGCATGTAGAAAACAAGAGTCATAGGGGACGTGGAGGCTTCCACTAACAGTTCAAAGGAAAACCTTAGGAACCAGGCAATCTCTGTCACAGATTCCCAGGTATTTTGTCACAGCAATGAAAAGCTAATACAGACACTAATCCAATCAGATCAGGGTTTCACCCCTAGGCACCATTTAACCTTAATTATGTCTTTAAAGGATTTATCTCCAAATATAACCATACTGCAGGGTACAATTTCAACATATGACTTTTGAGGAGACACAAACATTCAAACTGAAACAGCTTCTCAACAAATCTTAGTTTCTTCACCCCCTCAGACTCTGAATTCATGTCTATATAACATTGCCTCTAGGACCTTGGAATTGTGAAAATTATCTGAAGGGAAGCAAAATGAACCAGTGTATTTGCTGGTTGTTTTTATTGAGTAACCTAAATATTCTCTAAAATGATGACTCTCTAAAAAATGCCCTAAGAAATCATTTACCTCCTATAACAGCTATGTGAAATGTTTTCATAATACTAAGTTCAGAAGTCAAAGATACCTTGACTTTCTGAAAATAAAAACTCAGTGTTCCACAATTTATAAGAAAATGTTGCTTTTTCTCTTTTGTCTATCAGTGTTATCTAGGGTTATTAACTTATTTGTTAAAAATCTCAAGTGTTCTTCCCTCTTTAATACTATCACTAACAATGAGCACATCAGCACCACTGTCATCATTATTTTGCATTTTCATAGCTTCTCCTTCAGAAGACATATAAGCATTTTGGAAACATAATCTCCTGAGTTTTTACAACTTCCCTTCTAGTCAAGCAAAAATAACAGAATTTTATCATCTAAATCTAAAGCTGAATATAGATGGCTACCTCACTGGGGTATGTCTTTCAATATCTTGCATCCTTGGGATAAAGCAATAACTTTTTAAATGAAAAGTGGTCAAACTGACAATATGAAAGTAGTTCATGAACAGATTAGTGAATAAAATAAGAAAGATATATGGTATGCACACAATGAATATAGTGTGTATGTTTTATGTTATTTGAAGAATTGGAAACTGTAGGGTAGAAACATTTCCCAGGTCCATTTATCCTGAATCTCACAGATAAATTGTTCTGAATGAAGAGGTGGCCTTTTGCACTCAGGGTTAAAAAGATATTTATATGAAGCTGAGACTGTTGGCAAAAAAAAGTACATCAGTAATATTTTACTTTACTTTTGCTCTTAAGAATTAAAAGTGAAGAATACCTTGGTGAATAACTAGTGATTTTTCTAATAGGAGGAGTTGAAAAAAAGGGGAAAAGATGGAGTATCATAAATATGTAAATGTCAACAGAGTTAACAATGCCACTACTCTCTTAGGATTTTAAAAAACAAATCTATTGGAATACCCTTTGCATGATACTTGGTGAATAATAGAGATAAGGACATATGAAATCTTGTATTTGAAGCATGCTCGTGACAATGAATTTAGGCAGTTGTGCATGTTTTTAAAACAAAATACATCTGTAGATGAAATAATACTAAATCATTTAAGTCCACCATCTCCAATGACCTCAGTCTGTGGTGTTGTTCTTAGAAATGAAAACACTGTCATAAAATGAAGTAGTAGTAAACTGAAAAAAAAAAAGAAGACAGGTGAGTTCTGGACCTCAGTTCTGTGATAGCTGTGTGACTTTAGATGGGTTGATCTTTCTGGGCTTTGGTTTCCTCAGCTGTGAAATGGAGATAACACCAGCACAATATAAGCAGTGTGAACATAAAATGAAAATGACAATTGAAGACACATCTCAAGTCTGACATGCTAATACAGTCCACAGTAAGTTTGAAGCCCCTTTTGGATATTAACTACTGGTCAGTCTTTATTTCTTACCACTGGTAAAACTTGATGATATTTATCATTGTTTCTCTTACCTGTGGACATAAGTTTGCTAGTTAAAAATTTTATCCTTCTTGTTTCAGAAAGCCAGGGCAGACTGAGCTTGTAAATTATGCATCTGAATATCATTCTATTTTGAGAAAACAGGCAAACGGGTAATCCTTCTATATGCCTTCACAGACTGGACCAAGGATTGGCGCCTTAGCCAGGAGAAACCCTACAGAGGCCTCATCATGTGCTGACTGGGTGGACAAAGCCAATTTCTTCACACTTAGGGAGGCTAGAAGAGGAATGCCAGAAGTGATACCTTGAGAAGGTAAGAGAGATCCAGCCACTGGGTACCAATACATACAAACTCAGCTCCCTAAGCTGTAATCCCTACTGCGTGGTCACGTCAGCACAGACAAGGGGATGCCAACTTGAGATTGACCTGCTTAGTGAGCACAATTTCTACTTTGCCCCAAGACTCTGTGTGCCAGACATGGCCAAGGAGAGATAACACAAGAGTTGAGCACTAGAACAGAACACTTGGGATTACTTTGCAACAGTCCCCATTAGCTAAGACTTCTCTACATCATTTACTTATATTCTTGGGAATATAAAACAAAGAGTGGCAGGATATGCAAGCCAAAGGTTATTCATGTATTCAGTAAATGTGTGTTAAACTCACGTTCTGGTTATGGCAATAAATAAAACAAAAATTTCCTGTTCTCATGGACCACCTGAGGAGATAGTCAGTAAATAACTATGTAAAATATGTACTCTTAGGGCCAGAAAGAGGATTTAGAGTATGCCTGGGTACAGGGGTTGAGAATTTTCTTAGAGTATTGGTTTCATTCAAAAATACCATGCATGTGAATTTTAATGTGAAAACTAAAGGATCTATTATACAGTTCGTATATAAAATATCTAATAATGCTTCAGTGTTTTTACATGCGCCTTTATAGACTTGGGGAGGGTGAGGGAACTATAATGCTCTCTAAGAGACTGTGTTCCAGATTATTAAGGGAATACACTTACTTTCCTCTGTAACTAATAGTAATTTCATGGGAATTGTTGGAAAACATTGACTGGGTAGATCTTTCATCTGTTTAAGCAAATAAATCTAAGACAACATGTATACCCATGTCATTGCCTCCACACCACCTATTTTGCCTTATATAGCTTATATTTGCATTTTTAATCATTCCTCCTCTACTGTTCTAAGTTCCAAAAATTTAACCAATGTACTATTTTAGAGCATTCTGCTACTTAAAAACTACATCATAGCAGCACAGTTTGTAATAGCTAAAACTTAGAAACAGCCCAATTGCCCATCGACTGAAGACTGGATAAAGAAGATGTGGGTTTTTTTATAAAACGGAGTAATACTCAGCTGTAAAGAATGAGAAACCAGAGTCATTTATAGCTAAATTGATGCACATTTAGGCTATACTCTTAAGTGAAATAAATAGGACAAATATGTGTAAATGTTTACATTTGTACACCTAAAATGTACCAATAAACTTAATGAAAATAAATAAATAAATCTACATCAGATGATTTTTACCTACCATCTTACATTCTATGGGAAATCCAAAGATCTCCCTAGGAACACTTAGAATACTTTGGGGTTTCTGTTATTCTTTAGTTACCTTTGGCCAATTTCTAGCTTCCACGAAATTTCCTCTCTGCATTTTGTGTCTGTGACTGCATCTGTATTCTTTCCTTGGTGTCTGTCTTCACAACACTCCCAACCTCTCAGATCAAACACACATTCCAGCCCACTCATAAGGCTGCTCTTGGAAATACACATTTACCAGAGAAGAAGAGACATTGCTACAAAAATCTTCAGCAGGCAAACAAAAATTGGGTATTACTCTTCCCTAATTTTAACTAGTCCTTTAGTAATTATTGTAAAGTTGGGGTCCAAATTTTTATAAATTGATTCAGTACTTTCTACTTCTCTTTCTTATACCATTATATCTCTTCTTCTCTGTATTACCCACTCTCTCCATTAACTTCATTTATTTATTGGAGGGAAAGTTTTTCTCTTTACTCCCTCCTTCCAATATATTCCTAAATGCCTTACCTCACATTTCCAAGCTGCTTATCAAGGTATTTCCCCAAATAAATATAATTCTTTCCCTCGGGGGGAAGAAATTAATGATAAAATATTTTTCTTATGTCCCTATGTAAAGAAACACTGAAAATCTAAGCTATATGAGATGAAATTTTGTGGCCACCTCAATATCGCCTCATGTTATTCTGCTCCAGTGGGAAAGTATTATGGGTCTCACCATCACCACCACCATGATGGTGTTTTAATAGCAGACAGTGGTACATTTTCAAATCACATTTCCTCAGTTAACCAGGAAAATGGAATTGTCAATGCATTTCTTTAAATTAAATGTTGCCTAGCTTAGCACAAGGGAAATTTCAAGGCTAGGTCTATGCATCCTGAAAGACGTCCCCAGCAGGCAAATGTTCAGTAATAACCACAATCTCTTAGCCAGTTCTTAGTCTCAGAAGGCCCAAGAGCTCAGTGTGAAATCAAAAATAAAGATTAGTTATGACTTCTACTATGCACAGTAATATGTAAACATTTGACATTCTTAGTAGACAGAGATGTGGTATGGAATAGCTTGAAAAAAATCAATTCCATAATGTTCAGATTTCACTGTCTCTGAATATCTGAAAATGAAGCTCATCTTGACACTTGTGTACTGTAGTGTGCGTGCGTGTGTGTGTGTGTGTGTGTGTAAAGTTGCCCACTTGGACACCAGAAGAATTAAGATACCTATATCTCACACTATTGAATTAAGTGCCCATGCCCACCTGGACTGTACGATTATGAATCCTGTCCTACTGAAGCTGCCAGGACATTATTTGGGACCCATTGGGTCGAACCTGAAGAAATAGACTGGTGAAATAGGAACTCCTAGGAGGAGACAAATCCCTGGTTAGTAGAAGGCAGTTTTAAAGAATGGATGAAGTTGAGAAAGGCTCTCTTAAAATAGAAAACAAATCTGAGCAAAGAAGGAGAAAGAAAATTCAAGAACTGTGATGGTCTGACAGCAGACTGGTTTGGTGGGGGCTCCGTTTCCCTCACACATTCTCCCCACTGGCATTTTCATTCTTTGGATCACCCCTCCCAGTGGTGTTCAAGAGAGCCGTGGGACATCTGTGCATAATATAGGGTGGGGGACAAGGAACAAAATGACAAAAGAAAGTGTGTTCTGCCTCATGTTACTGTTCTGCTGAGCCCAATAAAAATGCAGTCTAACAATAAGGGGCACTGCCATAGCAGAACTGAGCAACAGCTCTGCAGAACCAGAACCCATGGACAGAACATGAGATGTGGATGAGTAGTTGGCAGACAGTAACCCAGGAGGTACAGGAGTTCAACAACTCCATTCCCTGATGTATCCTAAAGGAAATGACCACCAAATGGGGTAGGAGGTTCATGTTCCACTTATTCCTGGTGGAAGAATCAAATGCTGTCTGATATTTCAGATGCCTCAGCAGTGTTAACTCAAGGGTACAGAATACTGTATTAGAGTAATGTTAAATAAAAGAAATATATATCTGTAGGCTCGTCCAGTTTAAGGAAAGGAAATGGGAACTCGTTAGGAGATGTAATTTTGGTATTGAACTCTTGAAGATATTTTGGAAATAAGTACTGGCTATGGCTTTTAATAATATTAATTTCTCACAGTAGTTGAGTGCTTTCCAATTTTAAAAAGACCAAAATTTTTAAAAAATGCATGGCTCCAGGAAAGTATGGATCTTGTGAAAGTAAAAATGATTGCTTTCCTCACTGAGGAGGTGTTTGCAGGAGACTTCCTCCACCTCGCAGAACCTGCTGTTCTTTTCTTAACTCCACTCAGGTGTAGGCATCCAACATAAAATCCACATCAGACACTCCTCCTCTGGACTCTGTAGACAAGACCTGATTAACAATTTGGCTGATGGAAAGTTCATGTCCTCAGTAATCAAAGCTTATTTCTGCCTTCTCCAAAAGGGAAATCATCATAATGCTTTTGTGAAAGTGGCACCACCAAATTATAATTATTTTGTTTTAACCAGGGGTGTACAAGGAGGCACTTGGGAAAGTAACCACAGTACAGTAGCAACTCACAAGGAGTCCAAGAGTAGATGTTCCCCAAGATTTCTCTGTGATGGTTAATTTCATGTGTCGCTTGTCAGAGTCATGGTATCCAGATATTTGGTCGAACATCATTCTAGATATTTCCGGAAGATACTTTTAGATGACGTTAGCATTTAAGGCAGTATGTTTTGCATAAGCAAATTATGTTCTCTAATGTGGATTAACTTTGTTCAATTAGATGAAGGACTTAAGAGAAGAAAGATTGGCCTCTCTGGAAGAAGAGGGAGTGTACCAAAAGATTGACTCTGTGCTCTAGCTGGAGCACCATTTCTTCCCAAGGTTTCCAGCCTTTCCTGCAGCCCTGGACTCCACAGCTCCATTATCAAAGGCATGAGCCAATTCCTTAAGGCAAGAACTCCCTCCTTCCCTCCTCTTCCTCTTCTTTGTACTTCACCTTCTCCTACTCCTTTTCCACTCTCTTTTCAAACACATACACACCACACTTCCTCTTGGTTCTTTTTCTCTGGGGACCTTTGACTGGTATAGATATCAAGACTGCTCTGCACCATGGATATCCCCCTGATTAATCCTATTCTCATTTTTTTCTCTAATGGAGAAAAACCTATGTTACAAATCCAAAGGGCATACCAATGTTTCATTGCAACAGTTTTTACTAAATCCCATCTTACTGTCTCTTGAAAAGGTACTGTTGAAATAAGATAGAAATTTCCAAACCTTCCATGACCCATTACAGCCAGTAGGAAATCCATTGATCAAAACCAAGTATCCTATTGTTCGAGAAATGTCACATAAATTACAGGGAATTCAATAGGAGTAGCCTACATGCTGAAGAATGAGGATGGATATCTGATGGAGAATAAATGGAGAGACAAAACCAGTGACATACAATGCAACATTCTACCTAGTGTGGAGTTTGGACATCGGAGACAAAGCAGACCCCACAGAAGTCGTAACACCACACTGGGGAGAAAAGCTTCAGAAGCTCATCACCAAAGTCATTTTACTGCCCATTAATCACAGAAACACCAAAAGCATTGCAGTCAAACCTTAAGGGTAAAAGAGAAATTTCTTACTTTCAGAACTGTTTACCCACCTGAAAATCCCTGATGGCTTCCTAGCTTGAAAGCCAGGAGCAACTGAAGGAAGACTACATACCTATCAATTATTGATCTTTCTACCAACTTTTCCAAACTGAAGCATTTTACTGATCTGTAAGAAATTTTAAAATGCTAGATTTGCTTTTTGTAAGATGTATTATTTTAAAAATGACAATTTGTAGGATAAATTAATTTAGGAGTTATTTTTTCAAAAGCATTGTTTTCTAAATATTTTAGCCAATGTATTCCTGTATCAGTTAAACTATTCTTACCAATAACAGAGAAAGCAGAATTTAACAAATATATTTTTAAGAATTAACATGCAGTATGGGGCCCCACCCATGAAAGTTTATTTATAAGTTAGATATTTGTAATGTTTACTAATATGTTGTGAATACTATTAAACAAGTATTAAAATAGAAAAAATTAAAGGATAGAGTGAAACATAAATGTTAAATATTCTAGTGTTTTCTTTCTTGATCACAATAGACACTCTAGTGTAGACTCCAATTGGGGGATGCTAGCCATAGAAAGCATCTCTTTAATTTCTGAATATTTGAGTTCCTAATGTTAGTTTACAAAAAATATAAAAACCTTATTTTAGTTCTCAAAGTACAAATCAATAGAATGGGGCCTAACTTATCCTTATAAAAAATTGCCATAGAAATTTCTGTGAAATAATAGAAATCATAAAAATCCCTGACTCTTCTCTCTTATATGTTTCTGGGTAAAGTGCTTTTCTAAAGTCCAGAAGAATCCATTTCAATAATTCCTTGGAGCATAGTTTTGTATTTCTCCATGCAGTACACTTATCTTTGATGCTTTTTTTAATGACACATAAAGTCCTACTTTAGTGGCTTTATTTTGTTTCCATTCTGTCTCCTGCAATAGAAATTTAAACTTCCAAGGGCAAGCACAGAGTCTTCTGTTCTTCTCATTCTTCTACTCGCTGTGGGTGATCTGTAAAGTCATGTTTATCCAGTTTTTCAGAAAAGAACAATTCATGGTTTCACTTTGGTCAGAGAAAGCAAAATAACTTTGTGTTGAGCATATTGTGGTGGCCTTTATTTGTAATTCATGCACTTGAACAGCCAGCTCACTGCAAAGGCCTGCCATGGACCAATTAAACAATAAAATAAGCAGGCGTTCATGACACAATGTTCCACAAATTCAACTGAGCACATCTTTGAGACTTCTGCAAGGTAGGACAAGGACAGCTTCAAACGCAAGCAGTCTAGGCATATGAAGAAGAGCAGAGAGCACCTTCATTATGCACTAACTCTGAAATGGAGACCCCCTTGGCTATCATTTCCCTCATTAAAAATCAACCTCTGGACCTTCCTTATGCAAAGGTCAGAAGATCTGAAGAGGTTACTGGTCTACAGAATCACTTTCAAGATACTCAGAACAAAACAATCGAGACTACATAGGCTATAATGATATTACTGTTCGTCATTGCTCTGATATAGTTACGAGGTATGAGTAAAAGATGCAATTCAGAGAGGAAAGTATGATACTGCTGAAGACTATGAAATACATTCATTTTCAACAGGATCACAATATCTCAGATCTGGAAGGCAATTTCTCTGTCCAACCTGTTTGCTTATTTCAGACTCTTATAGATGAGGAAGCTGAGGATAAAATGATTTTTCTGAACACACACAAGAGTCAGGATTACATTTTGGGAAGAAAAACATAAGAGTTAATACCAAGAGCAAATTTATTTTACATTTAGTTCATAGGGTTTTGAAGCATATTATCTGGGGAGCCACATAGGTTAGATAGAACATGACCAGTAGGAATGTGTTGATTTCCCAGCTGTTTTAAGACCTAGACTCATATTTAAATTTAATTTTTTGATTGAAAAAATACTGCACTTGTCAGGTGCCCAGGCCAATGTACTGTCACTCCCAGCACAGAGGAGGAGGCTTCCAGGCCAACATGTCACCCCTCCCAGCACAGAGGAAGAGGCCCAGCACAGAGGAAGAGGCTACTGGGCTGATGTGCCACCTCTCGCAGCACAGAGGAGGATGATTCTGGGCCAACATGACTCTGCTCCCAGAGCAGAGGAGGAGGCATCTGGGCCAACATACCACCACTCCCAGCACAGAGAAGGTGAGCCTCATGGGCACCAGCATCACTGCTCCCCCTTCCCCCATCAAAATGAGAAGACACGTAAACAAGTCTCAAAACCAGACTTCCAAATCATCTACAGAAACCCCAAAGGGAAATGAGATGGAACACTCTGATACTCAACCACCTGGATGCCCTGAACTGGCAAGAAAAGAGAATCGAGAAAAACTGAAATCAGAAAAAATTTCTCAGATAACAGCAGAGATTGTGCCCATAGTGCAAGACATGATAAATAAATCTAGAGAGGACCTGAGGAACATGATGGAATCCCAACATAGGAAACAAATGGAATCCATAAAA
>NW_004624823.1:3171883-3206773 GCF_000247695.1 Heterocephalus glaber | reverse complement strand
AGAACCAAGATACATCATGTACAGGTACAAGCACCCAATGATAAATGTAAATGTATTGTATACCTAAAATGTACCAATAAAGGAATTTAAGCAAAAAAAAAATCCTGCAGAGACTCATGGTCAGTCATTGCTATCCCCTACTGTCACTGAAAATACTCTCAAACTCTTTCACGTTAAAGACTGTGGCCACTTTCTCTTGGCATTTTCTGAAGAGGTTTCTGCCTGAAACTGGATGATACATGTATCCAGCCACTGCATGAATAGTTACCTCACAAAAATTCCCTTCAGTTTGATTATATTTAGCTTCTAGATTTGAATCACAGCTATTTCTACACTAGGTATACATACTGCATAGTTTCTCTCCTTATTAGGAATTTATGGACTATAAGAAGGCTCCCATTTTATTTAAACTATTCGTGAAAATGCATGAAACTAAGTGGGTTTAAATAGAATTTACTATACACACTTAAAAGAACTAAATAACTGTCTTTCTCCTTTCAGTTAAAAATACCAACTTGAAAATTATGCATTTCTTTATTTGCTAATAAATTGTAAATGATAATTGAAATAGTAATTGTTTGTCTACTTATTCAAGAAGGCCAAGGAAAAGTGGGTATCTTTTTAGTTTTTTTTGAAATTACCCTCTACAAATAGTTTTAGAACTCTTCCATATGGTAAAATCTGTTCTGAATTTTCTATTTCAATAAAATCAACTCTTTATCTTACTCTCTAGAAACAAGGAAATAACCTATGTGGGCTTATACAAGTCAGGCCCTGTATCTGGTAACCCTTTTATTAGAGTTTTGTGGGAATTATTCAGAGCATTCTAGCTTTAGGACTCTGTTCTCATTACCTTTCGTCCATGTGGAACAAAGAGAATGATGGATAGTCTTAAAAGATTGACTAGGGCCAATTTTCCATGAGTATAAACAACAGCAGCATCAATATTTCAGGGTTTGAAAAAAAATGATCATTCTTTTGCTTGAAAAGAGTGTTAGAAATCATTGAAATTTAATGAATTTAGAATAACACAAGAGATTTGGGGACTATTTGGCTTCTGAAGGTGCAGTGGTAAATCAGGTTTTCCATAACTTGGACGTGAGTAGCAGAGATCTGATAGGGTCCCTCTGCAGACCCACAGTACCTGGAGGTAGAAGTTAACTAGTGATCTTTTCAGCCTTGTCCTCACAGACTCTTGCTTTCCAGGCAGTTTCAGCTGTCACAGTTGCTTAGTTTACCGAGCTGTTTTTAGTTCCTTACTCAAATATTCATAAGGAGCAAGGACTGCCGTTTGCTGTCTGGTAACAACTTCATTTTCGACTCTCACTCAGCTTGTCCTTGTGGACTCCTTCTTTCAACCCAGATTGGGCTCTGTGCAGTCACGTGGCCTTTCAAGGATAATGGAGTTTCCTTGGGAGTAGGCAAAAGAAACACATTCCATCTTTTAGCTTTGCTTGGCTGGAGGATGAAAATAATTATGGAAGACAGTTATGGATTATCAAAGAGACAAGTGAAATAATCAAACCTATATCAAGCACTATTTTGTGCCACCCAAGAAGGCAGATCTGTTAATTATTTACCTTTTGAGCCTACGGATACTCTAGGACATCCTAAAATGGCAAGTATGAGAGGAAATATTTACTAAACAATATTGTTCCTAAATACAATAGTGACGATATGAGGAATCTCTTTATATGGCCTTGGAAGAAAGTGGGGAAATATACCATTTCTTAGCACAGAAGAATCCTAGTCTTTCATTACGATTTCTATTATTTGATTAAAATTCTGGTAAAAATAAGTCCTTACATAGACAAATTCTACTACAAGTAAAGCAACAGCATATTAGAAAAGTGCAATGCTTTAAGAAATGGCAGCTGTGCACTGTAAGTTTATCATTTAAGATGCTACAAAAAAAAGACTGGTGAGCCATGATACACTTGTAAAATAACTTTCCACTTTGCACTAAAATTCCAAAATATCCAGGCTGTATTGTACATCATATTTCACAAAAGGGGTTGATTTTTTACCAATTTATTTTTTTATTAAGTAATGTTCATTTTATAAGAAGAAGCCTATTCTCTTCTCTGTTCACTGAGTTTGAACATCCTTTCTTTTAAGACTAACTAACTTACTTTTACACAGTTCTTCTCAACATGAGTATATACTCTGATGCTCCCCAGACCATTTGAGTTTTCTAAAAAAGACCAAACGGGTAAATTCTACATTACTTCCTTTAGTCTGGGGCAAAATACAACCCTGTCTGGGGCTAAGCAAAAGGAATTTCAATCTTGCAGCCACTGCCAGATAAAAACCTGGAAAAGACCATTCATGTCATTTGTTTTCATTATAGCACACTCGTTATCACAACTTTAGTTAAGGAAGTGCCAACATTTATACCGACGATTATATATCAGCAAAATTAGTTCTAAAAATTGAAGCTTCTGTTACTGTAAACTCTGCATTATTTCCCGGGGCATTTATGTGTTGGGATGAAGAACGGTGCATGTCGTGGATACCTGATGGAACAAACAATTCCTGGAATAATGCTTGGCAGAAACCATAATATGATGTTAACTCTTAAATGAAGTGCCAACATTTTCACAGCTCTGATACACTGTTTCATCTTTTAAAGATAGATTCTTGTTCCTGACATGTTTCTCCCCTCTCTTTAGGAGAAAATGTGAGAAAAATGTAAATATTCACCAATTCCTCTTAAATTTTGTTTAACAATTCCACGAATGAAAGATTTCAACATGGTGGAACTCTCAAACAACAGTGGATTATAAAGGAGACACGTATGCACAGCATGCTGTACATTAAACAGAGGCAATGAAAATGAAGGCTCCATTAAATCAGAACATCCAACACTGAGGAGGGAATCAGATGAGCATGACTTACAGCCCATGCAGGGCTAGTCTGCCCAGGAACTTAGATAAGAGTCTCAAACCAGTATTTCAAAAATGTCCTCCTCAATAAAAGAAAATATTAATTTCATGAAGTAGAAGAAAGCAAATCGTTAAGATTTAGCAGAGCTTTATTATTTACAAATATATATATCATGGCTGCACCATTCACTATATTCAAAGCAATCCTTTCTTCCCCGCCAGCCATAAGATATCCCCAAGGAAAGTCCATAAAAATCATCAGTCTAAGGGGAGTGAAATTTCAAAAGGAGGTCTCAGTGCCAGCTTGTTCAATGAATGCATGATAACAATGCACTTAATTATTCCAATCATTTATTGGGCCAAGGGATTTGGTGCCAAGGGCTTTACAAATGGTACCCTACTTAGCATTCGTGGTAAGTCAGCAAATGGAGAGACCCTCCATTCTATAAATGGGAAGGACAGTTTGGAGATGTTATATGAAATGGCCAGGTTTGTTCTCCTGACAGTGACAGAGTGAACATTCAAACCCAGATTACCTGAGTCCAATTTACCTACTCCTTTCACTATGCAAAACTGTTTCACTATTGGAAGTGAACTAACAGTTCATGGACACTATTCTGCCCTTTGGGATTTGTGGAGACTATTGCAGCAACATGGTATTTATCAAAGAGAACCTCTCTGGAACATGGCCCAAGACTAAGTGAATTCTAAGGGAAAACTCAAGCAAATAAGCTGGATGTGACCCTAACTGAAACAGCTAATGGGGGCATCTAAGAATGGGAAGCTGAAACCTACCATGGGGAAAAAAAGACCTCTCAACAAAATGGCAATGAAAAGTGATTATCCTATTTTTAAAAATAACTGTTACATAACAAGAGAAGGTAGTTTCTATCCCTTTTAGGAAGGGTTTGATGCACCTTTTATGTGTTAGAAGAAACTATCTCCTAATGGGTAGGGATAAATCAAGACAAATTCAAGACCCTTGCTTTACATCTACAGAGAGTCACTACAGTGGAGCAGAAGATGCTGCAGAGAAAGAATCTGATAGAAGGGAACTCACAGCAGGACCAAATGGAAAATCCAGCCATTATCATTCTTGGGTCAGGGCTCAACCAATCCAGTCAGACAAGAAGAAACTGGGAATTAGAGTGCTAAAACTATATCACAATTAATCTGTAATTCCAAGTGAAGTTCATGCATAGATGTATATTTCAGTGTAAGTCACTTCAGAATGACCCATAATGGCAAAATGAGTGACTAGTGAAGTAGTATCTTTGTCCAATCATCAACCTAATATGATAATCTGACATCTAAAAAAAAGTCATCTATCATTTTTTACCAATTGTGAGACGAACATTTTCTCATGTTTTTGCAACTATAAAAGGAGTGTATCTCACTATTCCTGTAAGGAGAGGGAATTAATTGCCATGTAGTATCTTTACCATTTGTACCTAAACTCAGTTGTTAATTTCTAAGGACTCAACTGGATAATCAGAGTCCCTCAGTGGGGAAGGAATATGAGCTCTGGTTGTTATCTGAAAATATTCTTTGGACATCTTCTGGTACAATCAAGTAAACACAGGCATCAAAACTTTCAGATAAGTAACTATCTGAAAACAAAAATAGCTAGATGGAGGAATAAATTCATGTTCTACAGAACAGCAGAGTGATTATAGCTCATTACAATTCATTATAAAGAACTAGAAGTGTTCAAAGATCACCAACACAAAGAAATGATCAGTATCTGAGGAGGTGGAAATGCTAGTACCCTGATTTGATCATTGTATATTGTATACATGCATTCAATTATCACATTGCATCTCATTAATATGTGCAATTATTGTGTCAATTAAGTTTTTTTAAACTTGCAAATAGGGTTGAGCTGCTTCAAACAAGAGCCCACGGACAGTGTTGGAACAATCACCTAAGTTTCTTGCAGTGTAGGGTCTGATGGCACAGCAGATGGCGTGGGGGGAAAACCCTGGCCACCTCGCACCTCGGACCCAACAGACCTTCCACAGGGCCAGAGTCTGGATGTGAGCAGATTTGGGGAATAACCTGGCCACTTGCGTTTCATTTCCCTTTTGTTGTGTACACAAGAGGTAAGTATGGTGTTCCAAAAGTGCATTCATAATGAGGGCTGGCAAGAAAAAGGAACTTTCAAAATGCATGAAATAAAAAAAATCTTAACTGGTAAGCGTTGTGTCATGTGTGTTATAAGATGTTACGTTTTCAATTGACAGTGTCTCCAATTTTGTAACATTTGTGACTTTTCTGTAGTTCATGAAATGTATTTAAATTTCAATTTCATTTCTTGTGTGTGGCTGTATTCTCTCCAAGGAAAGTTTCAGAAATTTTTAAGCTTTACAAGGAGATATTAGCCTCACTTTTGGAAGACTTTTAACCCTATGTTTAGGAAACATGTTTCATTTAGGTCTGAATTGAATTACTAAAATATATGGCTTTATTATATCTCTCATTATGTAACATGCATTTAAAAAGCCATCACATACTCAAGATGCTACATAGAATGTCAAGAATAACAGCTTACTAAAACACTTATTTTCCAAGCTATATCTACAGGGTGGAGATATCTTCTTCCTCTTGCCAGTTTGTCTCATCCCACAGGAAAAATAACATGAATAATTGTTGTAAATATATAATATTCAGTAGGTAACTATTTGGTGTTTCTATTCAAATGCTGTAAGAAATTCCCATTGGGAAATATAGAGCCATAGTTTTCAATTCTGGGATTAGAAATAAGACAAAGTTTGAGAACGGAGAAAGAAAAGTCTACAGGAACAAAGGAAACTTATATGCCTCAATGTAGACGTAATGGAGACAAAAGTTAATATATCACCATTGCCAGTCATGACCCAAGCTCCTTCCACCACATATACTACAAACATGTGTCTTTGTCCACTCATCTTCATCTCCCTATGCCTCATCCCACCTAGAATTTTCTGCCTTTTAAAGTCTACATCTGGCCTTTTTATGATGCTTATGATGCCAGGTAAGACAATTAGAGTAAGACACAGGATCAGAGAAACGGGAAGAAAGGGAGGATAAGATTTGAGCTTGAAAGAGAAGAAAAAAGATAATTTATTAAATTATATAAACTTTAAAAATTGAAATCAATGAGAAAAATTCAAACATAATATAGGGACTACAATACAAAGAAAGCCAAAATCTGTACCTTGGTTTGTTTGTTTCTGTCCCTCTTTTTTCAATCATTGTTTCAATAATCTTTCATTTCACAGAAATAAGAGATAGTAAGATTATAAAAAGAGAAGAAGAAATCAAAGAAGATGTCATAATATCTGATTCTATGCATGTACAAAATATATATGTGACATAAGTAAGCTTAAGGACAAAGAAAAAGTAACAGCAACTTCTACCTCTGCTCTTTAGGTTACTGCCTAAATCCAATCAATCATATCAAGTAGAAATCTTTTTTAAAAGATAAGTTTTTTAAAAAAGAAAGTGAGGGGCCAGGGATTTAGCTCAGTGGTTCTGCCACCTGCTTTGGAAGCACAAGGTCCTAAGTTCAATCACCAGTACCAAAAAAAAAAAAAGTGAGAAAATTAAACTAAACATCCTGTTTTGTTAGATGGAGCTTAGATGTCTATTTTTATTGTAAACCAACCAATTTTCCTCTTCTAAATAGAGAGTTTTCTTATTATAAATAAAAGGAAATGGGAAAAATAAATGTTAAGTATGACTTTCTAAATCATAACATGGTTTTAACTGAGGGAAGAAAAAAACAAATATAGATTTTACCAAAGAATTGCATTTTATTTGTTATTTAGAAAAGAAACACACAGTATTTTCTGCAGGGATGTATGGATATTCTATGATCGAAGGCATCAAAAACGTTCTTCCGGGTTCAAGTTGTTGCAAATCTGCCTGCTTGGTTACAAGCCAAATGGGTATTGATATTTGGTGCTCATTGAGACAACTTATTGTTGACTTTGAGAATTAGATATATGTCAGGCAATCCCAGACTGCATATCAAAAGTGGAATGATTACCCAATGAAATGTTACTGTTCTCATTTCAATTTAAAAGTAGGCACAAGCTAAGAAGTGGAAGAAAAAATATTCACAATGCACATGTTAAAATATAAAAATGAATGGTTTATAGATTAATTTTCAACTTTCAGAAGAACTCTTGAGAATCCTGGAAAATGACTTGGAGTTTTTCCCAATTACCAGGTTACCTACTGTTGCTGAAATTCAGTTCTCTTCCCCAGAGGCATTAATTGAGATTATAGGATCCAAGAGCAAAATTGGAGACTCAGCTTTTTACTCTTTTAAGAGGATTAAAGTAGAACTTGAGTTTTAAAATGAGCTTTTATGTGTATATATGTGTGTACATGCAAATGTCTTGCATACACCCATGTATAGGTATGTATGTGTATTTTTCTATGTAGATAAGTTGTGTCTATCCTCATTAAGCCCTACCAAATAAAATGTAACGAATCAATCTGCTGTGCACTAACAAATCTAAGGCTTGTACATTCTGTACCCTACGGTTATAGCATTTCTTGGGGTCCAACTGTAATTTCAGAAGAGCCTTAATCCTATCAAAATGCAGTGGGTCTTTTCCTTTGATTCAGACTCCTGGGGCTAAAATGCAAAAAATCAACACATTGTTTCATATCATTCACCTTCAAAATTATATTTCAGTTAGAGTAATGGGAAAGTCTCTTTCTATACTGGCATTTACTTCACTTTCAAAAGCAAATACATACAGGACTTGTTTCAAGAAATGAAAAGATGATATAAGCTAAAATAAATAAGTCCTTTCTGGGACATAAGTAATAATTGCACTGTGTGTTATATAAGCCTTGGTAACAGTGCACCGGTAAAGACATCCATTTATCAGTCTAAGCAAGTAACTCCACATCCTCTGAATGGCAGAATGAGACCACCTTCGACAGATTTATGAAGTGAGATTTTTTGTTTTACTGAATGATTGAGACACAAGGCCTGCAGGAATGGCGGTTCATCTTTTCTGCTCAAGTACCAATTCCTTTTATTGCTTTTGGTTTGTGTCTACGGTAGACATTGCTGCCTCATTCACCATCTGCTAGTGTTAAATAAGACATGTTTAACTCTGGGCTACTCCCGATGAATTGCCCCAAGAATGTAATTGAATGGTTTCTGTCCTTCTCACACGCTATTTAGTGCCAGGTGGAGGGAATGTTTCTGGCCTGGGAGCCAGCAGGCAACATGTTGTATCCAGCTTTGTATACTCTTTTAAGTCTATGGTGACCCCTGGGACGTAGTAGGAGTTATAAAGAAACTGCAGAATCAAGTAGAAACATCCTCTGTACCTGCTGGAGAGGCAGCCAAGTGTGATGGGCTTAGAGGAAATGTGACTCTTAATCCTGGCTCTGCCCCCTTCCAGGCTGGGGAGCATGAATGGCAAACCCCATGTTCTCTGGGACACTTGGTATGCTCGGCTAGCAACCAGCAAGAACCAGTCTCTGCCTTGCAGAACTGACATGGATATTAACTCACAGTGAATGTGAATTGCCAGTTATCAAAGCAAGGAGGCGAGGGGGCGGGAATTTTTCTAAATGTATGTAAACAAGGGGCCATTGCTAAAGAAGAGAAAAACAATGCTGTCCCCCTCACCCTTCCCCAGCGTTTATACAGGCAGATGGACTCCAAGAGTGGCTTTAAAAGGCACGTGGACAAACATGCTCATGCGCGTGTGCATGCAACATACAATCTCAAAAGGCAGCCCGGAGCCGGAAGGAAATGAAGGACAGGTAGAGATGAGAGTTATATATTTGTCTCAGCAGTAAGCATGGGCTTTGGGCTTTGGGCTTTGGGCTTTGGGCTGCGTATTTTTCACTGCTGGTTTTGTTGTCTCACTCTCTACCGCCACATCAACAGGAAGAACCACTTCATCCTCTTCCCTCTAGTGGTGCCCAACTCATCATTTACAGCAATCAAAGGATTCCCCAAAATCCAATGCTCAGAACATTTGTTCTATGTTCACTCTTCTCGGAATGCAGTGCCCTGGGTATATCACTACCTCAGGGGCACAAGTAGTCTCAGACAAAAGCATGAAGGATTTATTGTATTTTAGGATTTTGGACTACAGGGTAATAGTTTTATACTACAACAAATGTGTAGGCATATTATGGAGTAAAATATAATATGCTCATAAATTTTTAAGACAAAATAGTGAATGTTAAAGAAAATTAAAGCAAGCTGGGAGAGGGCAGGACTCTAGGCTAAAAGTGACTTCAGTTCCCAACTTATGAGCATACTTCCCCTCCCTTGGACATTCAGAGTGATTTCCAGACAAAGAATGAGAAGCAGTGCTTAATGGATATCCTTAGAGATGGCTCTAAGTGTTTCATAAGGAAGAGAGTTTTCAGGGGAAAAAGCTGTCTCGCTGAAGGTGGAATTCCATTGCAGTCTATAGTACAAAATGTCTCATTCTAAGTAACAGTTGGCAACTAATTCTATTTCCTCTTGCTGATTGATCACACATATTAATAGTAATAATTTTAAGGCAACTAGAAAATCAATTAGGTGAAAAATATCCCATGTAGACACAAATATGTAATTGGTAAAAATTGCTGAATGCACATTTCTTTTCATCCAATTTTAGGCATGGTATACTGTTATATACTCTTAATAAAAATGATTTAACAAGCATTCACATAGCAAACATTACTGTGATGGTACTGTGTGCAAATCATTTCATTTCTTACAAAAAGGAACAAACGTTGAGGCTTTCTTTCAAGGAATTCACAATGTAAGTGAACACTGTCCAAAGACTTATAATGTAAACCAAATATGTAATAGAAATAAGTGACAATGATCTTAGTAATTTAATATTAATTTCAATAATGTATTTTTAATTCAGTAACTCTAAAGTGCCATCTTTTCAACATGTGATCAAGCCTCAAAGGACTAATGAGATATTTTAAATTGTTTTATGACTTCGAACTTTAATATTGTATACTTAGAGCATATCTTAATCTGGACTAGTCAAGTTGCAAATGATCAATAGCCACACATGACTATCAACTACTGTTTTGGATGACAGAGACATGAATTGTTCATAAAATATTCATTAGGCACACGGCTACAAACTTGCAGTCCCTGAGTATAGGATTGTGAATTAGACATTATCTCTGTTCTCACAGAGCACTAGTAAGGATAACATTCCAGTAAAGATAACAATGAATAAGTGAAAGATCATTATAAATAGTCTTGCTATGGAGGAAACAAGCAAGTAAGTGACTGGTTTGGGGTAGGAATAGGAGTAAAAGTCAGTGAGAGAGGAGCAAAGGGTTCTCTTCTAATGGCTAGAGAGGAGAAGATATCTTTGAAAAGATGGTATATTTAGCCAGATACCTTGTATTCATTTCCTATTGCTGCCATAAAAAGTAACCACAAATTTTAGGGCTTAATACAACACTGATTTATTACCCTACAGTTCTAGTGGCCAGAGGTCTGAAATGGACCTTATGGGCCTAACATGAAGACCTTGGTAGGGTGTGTGTCTTTGGGATGTACTAGGGGAAAATTTCTCCCAGGCTTTTTCAGCTTCTAGAGTCAGCCTGCATTCAAGGTCAAAGGCAACAGTCATATCAGTCATTTCTATCCTCACAGTTTCTTCTCTGATTCTGACTCCCCCACCTTGCTCTTTCACCTACAGGGGCTATTGTGATGACATCAGACCCATCTGGAGAAGTTGGCACTCTCTCATCCTCTCAAGACCCTCAGTCCATCTGCCAAGTCCCCCTTGGTGCACGAGGTAAAACATTTACAGGTTCCTGGGGATGAGGACACAGACAACCTGAAGGATAAAAAGAAGCAGAAAGAGAGCGTTTCCATCTAGAGTCTAGAGTACGAATGAACTCGGCAAGTTCCCGACAGGAGATGAGAATTGCAGGAGCACAGAATGAAGGGACGTGGTGTAGGACAAGGCACCCGGGGGCCAACGTCGGGTCACATGGAGCCTTTCAGGGCCTGGGAAGAAGTATAAGTTTATTCTGTAGCAGTTGGGAGCCCCTGGAAGCATTCACACAGTAGTCAGGTCACCTAGAACATGGAATGGCTGAACCAGTCCAGTGGCTGGAGGAGAACAGGCCTGAGTGGGACACAAACGGAACAAACCCAGTGTGGACTCATGGCAAACTCACTGGGACAGTGGCAGGAGAGAGGGCAGATGTAGCCCAGTCAATAGGGTTAGATATTTATTGAAACGACACTTAAATTCAAGGATTTTATTGCATGTAAGTTTTTAAATACCTTAAAATTATGAAATCAGTTTTTCTTCTATTACAGAAAAAGAAAAATGATTTCTGACTGTGGATTTGAAGCAGCTTGTCTTTAGAACTTTATTTCCCATGGCAAATTGTACAAAATACTGTGATGCCGTTTGTGTCATTCCAACTGCCTGTTTATCTTGTTCTTCCCTGAGAATTCCATATTTTTCCCATTTGATATTCAATTTTATCTTTAGGATGAAAACTCAATTGGGTTCACTTTATTCATTGATTTATGTATGTGTGCTGTATCCTAGCCGCTGTCTTAAATATTTTATATGTATTAGCCCCATGAATCCTCACAACAATCCTGCTGGGGAGATGCTGCTATTATTCTTATTTTATAGATGAGGAAACTGAGACAGAGAGAAGTAGCTTGCCTAAATTGTAGAGCCAAGGTCTGAAACACGCATGCTCCTACACACACCTCAAGTGTTGAAGGGCACCTGATTCCACCTATTTCTTGTGAGCAGTAGTTTTGGACACTGTAGGACAGATTTTCCTGGCAGAGGCTGATGACCAGGAACTAACCACCTGTCTCTAATAATCTCCATTGAGTTCATTTCTTAGTGCCTAGAAAGCGATGAGACAGCTTTGTCACCACCTGTTGGAAGAAGGTAAGAAGGACAAATGGATGGGTGTAAGGTTGCAGTCATCTGCAAAAGAAAGTGTGAAAGTTGACAATGCCCCATAGCCAAGGGCAAGTCCCCAGCACATGACCTACTTTCTGTCTTTGACAGATAAGACTAACATTTGCCTGAATTACTGAGAAGAATGTATGCCTGGAAGACAAGAGTGATGTAATAGAAAAAAATCACCACACTTCAGGGAGCAAGAGAGCCTGATCCTTGCTGCCATTCTGCAGTTGACCTTGCACAGATACTCAACCCCAGTTTTGGAGATGTTTGAGCTTTCTTGCTGGTTAAGTGAGATGGCTGAAGCAAAAGGTCCCTGCAGGCTCTCACAGATTCTGAAATTACTAGTTCATCTCCTGCGTTTTTGAAAGGGGGAATGTGGGCCTGAATGATAGACAGTCAAGACCATTCACCCTACAAGACTCCTTGCCACATGCATGACATAAGTAAATTCAAACACAGAAAAGAATTCTGCAGCCCATTATAATAAACAAGAATTTTTATGAAGATAATCTCCAGTTACACCAGAATGAGATTATAAAAGAAACACAAACATCTACTTTCCCCAGTGTTCCAGATTTCCCCAAATTTGCATTTGCTAAAATCCGTAATTTTGGTTTTTTCTCCCACCTCATTAATTGTACAAATAGGAGACACACTAAACATTTACCTCAAGTATGCAAATTTTTAAAACAATGAATGCTATTATATGCTTCTTTTGTGTTCCACTGTAATAAAATCTATTGTTTCATCTGTCTGTTTGAGTGGGTTTTGACCTATGCTGGAAAAACCACTCCAATGTTCAAGCTCATCTGTGAAATGAGAGGACTCAGGGGGACAGTCGCCACTACTTCCTCCCCCATCAAATATTATGTGATTCTCCATGGAAATGATTATAATAGGTCAACAGAGCTGTCATTTTATACAAAGGGAAAGACCTCATTTGGAGGCTGGATGCCTAGAAATAGTATGGGCCCAAATATCTCAGTGAATATAGAAAACTCTTCCCATGGCTAGTGACATATTTTCCTAATCATGATAAGATTTTAAGAAGGAACTTAGAACTCTCACAATTTGTTTCCTCGTCAAAGCAAAAAATCTAGAAAAATACTGTAGCAGAGTTTTTTGATGTCGATTTTATGCTGGTCGCTAAAAAAGAAAAGTATAAATTGTTGAAAGTAGGGAGCTATTACAGAAGTTACCTACTTCTCAATCAGCTCTTCAACATGTTGCAGGCATGAAAACTGAATGACAAGGGCTTAGATTATATTTAGATTCTGATTATACTTTTCATTTGGAGTCATATCTGGCCTTTATTTTAAAATATCCTCAACTAAAATTAAGACCTTTAAAATAACTCACTGAGCACTAAATACCGAGATTGGATTCTATTTGTTCCTTACTTTATATTTACCAAATTGTCAGTGCACATTTTCAAAGATTTTCTTCATTTTTATCTGCCATTTCCACTATGAAAACAATGAAGTAATTGATTAGCAATACCAATAGATTAAGCAAATTGAACAGTGGGTTCACATATTTCTAATACAATGCAACAAGCCACCTCTTGGACCAGACAATTCTATTGATTTTTCCTTAGTCTTGTTTATCATTACTTAAACCAAATAACAAACCAAAGAGCTCTAATATTCTGTTTTTTATGAAAGAAATCACACGTTGCCTAGAAAAGAATGTGCTAAGAAGGAAATTAAAACACATTCATACTTTGTCAACATCACAAAATATTTACAGATAATAGTATTTTATTAATCATTCAGGAGAGAGACTCATGTTTGTTTTTAGTTTATTGAAATCTTTTCTCTTAGTGCCCACAGAAATCTGAGCTGAAGGCAGCCCCAAGTGTGACCTGTATACCCACACACACTCACGTGTTTCTAGAAAAATGTCTCGAGAAAGAGACCTGGATTTCCACACCTTGATATTCCTGTAGATTCACTGCCATATGGAGCTACTATTGATCCATTCTATTAGAATTCTGGTGTTTCATCACCAAACCAAGCCTTGACCTAATTGTAAATATTTAGAAGTCATCTCAATTCTCCTTAAGACCTTTAAGACTCAAAATCTACACAATAAACTCTCCCCCTCCACCGAGGGTTAACTACATATTTCTCTGTGTTTTATAAATTATGTGTCTGCATTTTTACATTAAGAAGCAATAATTAATATAATTTTGTTAGAGGCTGACTAAAATATAAAGTCATATCAATAAAGAATGTATAATATTCCATCTTATGAACTAACATCTTTTAAGAATTAATATCCTTCAACTAACATAAATAAAACAGCAAGGAAGATGCTTGTGCATAAATCTCTGACCACATTTCTAATTTTTCTCCAGGAGAGAACTTTTGGAAATTATTCTGTCAAATTGAGAGGTAATAAAAATGTTCTCACTTAATTTGAATTTTCCTTCTTATTAAAGGTTAAGCATTTTGCATCCGGTGGTTGCCATATGTATTTCTTCTCCTGTGAAATATCTATCTATATCCTTTGCTTATTTTTCTGTTGCCTTAAATTTTTAATATCTCATTCAATTGCATGTGTCATTTGTAATTAAAAAGATGGTATGGAGAAAGGCAGTTTACCAATGTGCATCGTTATCATTTATTTCTGTAAAGCTTCCTCTTGAAGTGCTTCTTTTTAAAAATGTCTAACATTTTTCACTAAAATGTCATTTGGAGACCTAGATAGGAGTTCTAAATACCTAAAGGTAGTGTCAGGCTGCCACCTAGCACTGCAATGAGGAACTGCCCACAATGTCCGTTGAAGGTTTCCCCATATTCATAACATACTGAATACAGTAAACATAAAAATGTCACCTTCTGTCCTGAATCCAGAAAGTCTAAAGACTAATGTCAATGAATGCAAAATCTCAAGACTCCCATCGACTCAGGGACGAGGTGTGCTATTTATATCCTTCATATTTAACACTTGTCACAGTTTACCTTGACTGACATGAAAAGAACGTCACTCTGAAAGTCAAGACAACTTGAGTCCTCATTCTGAGATCACTGCTACTAGATGCATTAACCTTTCACAATGAATTGAGCCTCCCCAGGACTCGTTTTCTATAAAACATAAGGAGAGACAAAGGAGCACTGTCCCCTCTCTCCCGCTGCTGGTGGCTACCTGTATAGTGATGGAGCTCAGAGAACTGCATGTTAGCTGTTTCAGGTGGGATATGACTTTACTTTCAAGCTTTTCCTCTTCTTCGTCACTTTCCCTTATTCCTCTTCCTTCCCCCATGGAGATGGAAGGAACGACTCAGAACACTTAATCCTAAAACCACAGAACTGCGCTCTGGCAGGGGAGGGTGCAAACTTGTGAGACTGAAGGACCAGTCCATCTACAAATAAGGGGACAATGGTCAGAGTCCTACTAGTCCTACTCCTAGCAACTTCCTGATCTTCCCAAATTTCTCACTGCCCCTTCCTGCCTTCTCCATGTCAGCTGCTTCATCCTTCCCTAAACTGAACATTCCCCAAAGCACAGTGTGTCGTCTGCTCTTCTCTCCTCATATTCTTGCCCTCAGAGGAGTTACTTGTTCACACATTTTAAATTCTTAGGGTTTGACTCAAAAGTCGAACTGTTGGGTAGAACTCTCACTTGAATGCAGTCATGTGTGTTCAGCTGCCTTCTGGAACTCTTGACGGAATTTCTCATCTCAAAAACCACCCTCCTTCTTGATGTAAAACCAAACAAAAAATTTTGCCAGTTTTCTCTTCAGTTTTTTTCCCTGCTCACTCCTTCCTTCCTGTCATCAGGTGCTCATCCTGGCATGCTGGGGTTGCTGTAATCCCCTTTCTTTAATCCCATGGAATGGATTCCACAGCGGGCTGGCATGTGCTTTCTTTTCAATCCAGATCTTCCCCAGGCAAAGGCCTACTTTTCCCCACTGTGCAGAACCAGCGTCATTTCCTATGTTTACCCTGAAAGGAGAACTGGCGCTCAGCCTTGCTTGTCCCCATCCTACAGTGACTGACAGATTACATGTCTTCAACACAGGTCTCATTGCTGAACTCCTCTTATTTTGGCATTCTGGCTCCTTCGATAAGGCCTCAATGTTCCTCTTAACCTTCTCTTCCTTTTGTTTTTTCCACCCTGCCCTACCCAGCTTCCTGCAATGCAGCAAATTTATTTCCCTGGATCCTCCAATCTTGCTAATGCCTTACTCACAGTGTGGTCTATGAACTTGGAACATTGACATCATTTGGTTTTTTCTTTTTAATGTAAACTTTCAGATCCTATGTCATACTTTTAAATCCAAGCCAGAATCTAGATTTAAAAGACACTCTGGGAAATTTATGTGTACATTAAAATTTGAGAAATGCTGATGACATTCCCGCACCAACTTTCCTATCTTTTTCTATCTTTTCACCTATTTATTTCCTTAATTGCAACTCACAATCTAAAACTGCCTTTTTCTTTTCTTTTCTTTTTATTTTTCATCCATCTCAACACATTGGAATGTAAATTTTGTGAGAGCCAAGATCTTATCATATACAGCTATATTTTGTTCTAGTAGATACTCAAGAGTAATTATTGAATTAATCGGTTCTGAACTAATTCCTTTATTCTCACTTTTATTTATGCCAAATCCCTAATCCATCTTGCCTTCTCTCCTCTCTTCCACTTGTTCAGATCTTACCCTTTCATCAAATCCTAACTTTAAAAGTAAACACTGTTCCAAACATTCCAATCCCATTGCCCCACTGATCTCCTAGAATTTATAGAATCAATTCAGATGCTAATCACATACAAATCTCAAGGATGTCTTGTTTCAGTGGCCAGGATGTAAACATCAATAGGGAAGACTGTGTTTTATCCATTCTTGGTACTTTCCAGGGATTGCAGAAGGCTGGTAAATGCATTCACTCTGTACAAAAAGAAAGGACAGCCCCCACCCCACAAAAAAAAGAGGCACAGAAAAATGCTAAATAAAAATTCTGAAAGATGATTTGGACAAATCTTTTTATAAGAATGGGGTCAAGTGAGTGGATTCCATAGAAGGGTGGCATACACTTTCCTGCTGCAATTGCATAGATGCGTGTAATTTAATTTTTAAGTTAATCACCTCACTTTCAAGTTGTGTTTTACATTTTCATGTAATTATATAGTTTCATCATGATTACTTTGAAATAACTTCTTACCATGGGATGAAGTTTATATCTCAAGCCTTGCTTGGAAATTTCACATCACATTCTTGCTACAGTAAGATTGATTAGGATGAACATAACTTAGGACACACTGCCCCTAGCTTCCAATTTGGCTTGTTAAGTTCTCCCTGATTTTGAATTTGAAAATAGGGATGATTTGAATGGTAGTGGGTAGGATCTCTTTATTTCAGAGACTCTAAATTTATCATGGAAGGTTTGGAGATCTCAGCCAGTATTTTCCACGTTCCTGCCATTTTTACACTGACTGCTGCACACATCCCAAGTACACCAAGAAAGCTGGTTAATCAATCCATCAGCCTCAATACCATGCCTGGAAAAGCCCTGAAGAATTACACAGAGCAATAGTTTATGCCACAGACACGCTAGAAGCTGGAAAGTTTCAAATCTTAGATTAGACGCTCTCCTACACCAATTATCCAATTTTATTATGGTTTTCCATCTTCTTTTCTGTCTTCAAGGTGACATTTAGCATAAAATATTCACACACTTATATGATACTAGAGAAGACCTTTTTATTTAAAAGATGAAAAAAGAAAATATCGTAAGTATTCAATAAAAATGCTGCTAAAAATGAGGTGCCAGATAAATCAGAATCCTCTGCCTACTCACAGATGACAAAGGCACAAAACAAAACAAACACTGGAGGAATAAACTCAGTCACATGATCTTGGTTTGCAAAGGGTTTGATTTGTGTCAAAGTCAAATGCAGTCTATCCCTTACTAATCACTTGCCTGGAAAGAAGAAAGTAAAAGCATCTGGGCCTTGAACTTAAATAAAAGCAAGGAAAATTAAGCCAGTCATTCAAAGACTGGAAAAATTTCCCTTTAAGGCTCTGGAATAACACTCAGATTTTGTAAAGTGCTACTAAGTCACTCATCTAACTACAACACACATTGTAATTAGAAACTGGCTGGGCTGGTTCAAGTCCAGTCAAATCCGGGCTGAGAGTGGAGGCTTTCCTGGTTAGCTATTATCACTCATCCACTAAGCTGTTTTTCTCAGTAAATCTTCAGGAACGTGTTAACACTGTTTGTTCCTGAGCATTGTGTGGTGACCCCTTATCCGCTGGGTTCTGAGTGTCCTCCAAGGCCTCCTAGCAGTGAAGGGAACATTCACAGCTGTGGCCTTGCCAGTGGTCACCTGACTGCCCCTGCAGATAGGCTTTCCCATGAGCCATCATCTCTCCGAAGGGGCTCACCCCTCCTCTTAGACACTCTGCAGTGGCCTGGTATCACCTATCTTAAGTTGACACAGTTGTCTTGATAGTATAAATACTCAATGTGCATTTTCCCCTTAGCAATGCCAGTTCTTAAACTTAAGCCAGTGGAGAGTTCACTGACAGAGGTCAAAGTTTAACCTTTCATTTGCACATATCAGGTATATAGCTGCCCAATAATATGAAAGATGACAAATACAGAATAATTGAAAGTAAGTACAGAAGGAAAATGGTTCAACTAAAGAGAAAGAAAAGTTGACCTCGTGTTTCTAAAATGCAAAAACTATAGTTTGATTTGCCTCTGAATCATATTGCCAATTTCTTAATTTTTTTATGAGTACTTGAGCTATTACTCTGGTAGCTAGGGGACCCAAATAGGATTAATATAACTTTCAAAGAGTAGCTGAATTCATAATTTAATCTATAATCCTAGAAGAATGTGGATAGCCTGATACTTTGTGTATTCTTTCCCCAAAGGGTATAATCAAAATTGACTTAGTAGCCATTTACCAAAATTATTTAAAGGCTATAAATTTGAACTGACCATAACCTACAGATTTCTTAATTCCTCAGAGCACTTCTATCAAGTAGGGCAAAATATAAGCTAATGATTAAAGAAATAACTTCAAAGCAAGAAGACCTTGGAGGTAGGTTATAGATCACAGTGAAAGGGTAACAAGTATAACAGCCCCACCTTAAAATTCAGGGCTCGGTGAGTTGAGCAAAAGCCACACTGAAGGGTTTTACCAGTAACCCTAAGAGAGTCTAAAATGCTACGTTTACAAAAGTGCCCACTTGACCTCTACTTGAAGGTCTATCTACTTTCCAGAGTAAATTACTCCTGCAAATCTGATCAGCATGAAAAATGAGGAAAATCTGTTTTCTGCCTTAGCCTTGGAACTCCCTCTCAGAACATTCTATGTAAGGGAAGAAAATGAGAGAAAAGGAAAATGACAGCTCTTCTGAAACAGTTGCCTAAAGGATTCCATTTCTCAGGTTTCAAACTAGAGAGATGACCAAAACAAGCAAGTTAAAAGGTCTAGCCCACAGTCATTTTACAAATACATGCATGTTTTCTCCTTTTCAGAAATGAAGGAGTGACAAAGCCGAATGAAAAGAACTCAAGATTTCTGATGAATCCAAGAAGAAATAAAAATTGTTTTCCTCAAAATGCAAACATTTTAACTGACGTTTTACATTGAAAAAGATTAACAAGTGTTAAATCTACCAGGGGCCCAGGTTTGATGGCAATGAGACTGCATCAATCAGCCTGTTGGTAAAAGTAGATGATGCTTCCACCTGTATCCAGCCACATTCTAATGTGCAACTCTACTATCCCCTCTGTTATCCCCGGTACACACACAGTGTCTCACGGCATGACAGGACATCTGGGGTGTGAGATGAAAAGCTTATTTCTGGGCTGGGGATATCACTCAGTGGTAGAGCACTTGACCATCACAGCAATTCATGAAGCCAAGGGTTTGATCCCCAGCAGTGCAAAAAAAGAGAGAAGGAGAGAAGGGCAGAGAGAGATAGAGAAAGGAGGAAGAGGAGGATGAGGTAGAGGAGGGGAGAGTGGGAGAAGGGAGAGGAAGGAATAGGAGAAGGGAGGGGGAGAAGAGGAGAAAGAAGCAGAATCATTTTCTCACAGCCTAACAGAACAATTAACACATGGAATTCAGGGACAGTCTGAGGAGGAGAAGCTACAGATGGGAGTGACGAGAGACAGAGACAGATGCTCAACAAGGTCACAGTCAGCGTGGGTCAGTACTTGCATGTGAGTGGCACAAGTGGGCTGCCTAAGACAGTACCAGAACAAAATACAGAGAACAGTGATATTGACCTAGATTCAGAAGAGAAAGGCTGACAATTAGCAGCCAAAAGGCCAAGATGGAAGCATACATATAAGATACTATGCTGGCTGTACAGGTTAAGGCTCTCTAGAGGAACAGAATGTATACACACAAAGGGGTTTATTAGGTTCGCTTTCAGGATCAGAGACGAGAGAGTCTGAAATGATTATCTGGATGCTGGAGAACTAGAGGATCCAGTAACGGCTCAGTCCAAGAAGCCGAAGGCTGCAGATCAAGAGGGATCAAGGATATAGAAATATTCTGAGGCCAAAGGCCTGAAGCAGCCTGCCAGGTCACTGGTATGAGTCTAACTTAGAAGGCTGAAGAAACTGGGCCTATTGCCCACAGGAAATGACAAAAAAAAATATGCCCTCTCACACAGAAAGAAGCTCTTCAAATGTCTGCCAACTTCCTTCTTCTTTCTCTTTCATTCCATCCAGGCTACAAGCCTATTGGCTGGTGCACTAACTGTATGGGGTGGGTCTTCCTCCTCACTTTGCTTTCCTATATGCCAATCATCTCCAGAAACACCCACAGACACCCAGAACTGTGCTGTACCTATATGCTAGGAGTTTCTTAATCCAGTCAAGTCACCACAGCATATTTAATAGTCATACTGTCTTTCTCCCAAATATAACTTTTCAGTCATATCAGAGGGAAAGTAGCCATCTTTTCTTCCATTTCTTTGTCCCTATTACAGAATTCTCCATACTTGCTTCATCCATATCCTCAGCTTCTGCTCTCAATTCCCTTCAGTCAGGCTGTCCTAATCCACTGAAGTCACTCTTTTCCAAGTCAGCCATGGATCAAACCCAATGGTCAATTCCAGGACCTCCTTTTCTTCTCATCTCAACTGTTGTCACAATACACCTCTCTCTCTCTCTCTCTCCCTCTCTCTCTCTCTAAGCTTTCTTCCCCAATCTCCAAGACTCCACTCTCTCTGCACTTACTCACTCACTTACTTGTGCATCCTTATCTGCTGAACTCAAACCTGGCATTTTCTTGATCTCTGGAACATTCCAGAACAGTGCTTAGAACTCTTCTCTACATGTAGTCACTTCAAAAGTAATCTTGTTTCCCAATTTAATTCTTCATCTCCAAATTTTCTCCCAAGCAGCAGAGTCACATATCAGCATACCTACCTATAAATTGAATAGACACCTCAAAGTTAACACCTCTAAAACCAATCCCTTTGTTTCAGCCACTACCCACATCCCTAAAACTTCTCCTTCAGTGTTCACCATCTAGTGATGCAGATGTTCAACCTAAAGTTTGATGCCATCCTTGAATCTTCTCTTTATATTACATCAGCAAACCTCTTGGATCTTCCTCCATCTTGAATCTACCCACTTCTCACCACTACCCTAATCCAAACCACCATATTGCAATACCTTTCCAATGAGCCCACTTGGATATACTCTCACCTGCTATAGAATATTCTCCCTATAGCAGTGTGAGTGATCCTTTTAGATAATTATTGAAATTATATTGCTCCTCTTCTAAGAACCACAGCTGCTCAGAACATACTCCAAAATCACTAGTCTTGCCAATGAGCACCATATGATCTGATCCTATGGCTACTTCTCTGATCTAATTTCCAGTTAACTTTTCACTGAGTTCTATTCCACACTGGCCTTCCTGCCAATTCTTAAAAAAAAAAAAAGTCAAGCACAATCCCAACTGAGAACTTTGCACTATGTTCCCCTACCTGTGATACTATAGACAGCTAAGTTAGTTAGAACTTCCATGGAGAGTCAGACAGGGCTGGAAGGAAGGGCCTCAAGGAAGTCAGTGCAGAAGATGGAAACATTACAACTGTGGCTGGAGATGCATTCACTGAAGGGCAGGCCACAAAATAAAGATGGAATGACTACACCTACATATTTCCCCAAGGGGTGAACAATAATGATTGATATTCTAAATAGGAATCAATCACCCTTGTGTGGGGTCCCAAGACCTCCAGATCCATCCCTTCCAGGAAAGGTACTTGTTCTTTCCATATACACTCTCTATGTGACTTGCTTCCTCATTAGATCAATATTACCTAAGCGATTATACTTGTAAGCTTACTGGTTGATCATAGTTTTGTCCCACCTTGTAGCCACCTCATGATTTTGCTTTATAAAACTTCCACTGTAAGTAGACCCCGCAACAACCCACTTTCTGGATCCCCTCCTGTCCCTCTCAGACGGGATCTGTCTATCTCTCAATAAATATTTCCTACTCTTAACCTCCGTTGTTCCTGGAATTCATTCTTTGATTTTAGAGAACACAAACTGGGTGTATCAGACATCTAGCAGGTTGGGAGTTACATCTATTTCCCCTATACCATCCCTAGATCAGTGGTATCTCTTAACTTTCTTTACATGCCTTTCCTGTTTTTCCCTGGACCACTTCAGCTCTCATCAAAAAGGCCTTCCATCCCTTTCTAGGGAAAAGCACACCTCCCTGCTTTGTTTTCTTCCTGATACTTTCACCATCTGTAATGTTAAATGTCTAACTGCTGTTGTCATATTTCTCCAACTGGACTGCAAGCTTGATTGTCTTCACTAAGGTACAAAGACTGTTGTAATTAGAGAAGGACAAGTTAAGATTAGCTAGCAATTAACTAGAGAAGTGGAGCTCTGAGACTGTGTGGTCAAGCACCAACTGGTCTTGGGAGCCTCCAGCAACCAGATGTTCCTTTTATGCTTCAAAAGTAGCATTTATATTTAAATGTCTACAGACAATTAGATTAAAACAAGAAAGGGAAGGAGGCTCAGAGGAATAGGCTTGAGACAACAGGTCCCTTCCAGCGAGGCAGGTACTCATCTCCAACTTTCAGTGGAGTGGATTGATTCTGACAGCACAGTTGACTAAATTTCCTGAGTTTTGATTCCTACTTCTATGAAGTGAGTCTGCTGTCCTTTGCCATTGTATCAGAGGGATCTCCTCTCTACCTCACACTTTGAGGGCAACACAATAAGAGGAACAGTCACAATACATCCACCTGTGGCTTCTGCTTGCCAGTCCCGTTTGCTACCTCTGCTTTAAGGCATTGGCTGTCAACCACTAGAGGCACTATGATGTCGCAACCAGTTTCCAGAGTATATCACAAATAATTTGTTACTCAGTAAACACTCAAGGCCCAACATTTGAGAACTTGTAAGTTATTCTCTTTTTAACCAATTATAATGTTTTTATGGCAATGATGCCTTTGTTGTCATACACTTGTATCACTGAATTGGAGAGAAAAGGGTATAATACACATGCAGGAAATTAGAAATATCCTGTCTATAAAGTGTGCGCTGCATGCTAACATTGTTTTTTATGTCTAGCATGACAGAATTTAAAAGGTTGAGAACAGTTGCTTTAAAATGGCCCCTGTAAAGAGCATGTAATATTTTCCATTAAATTGGGACTAAAAATTTTAATTATATATAAATTTAGTCCCATTAAATAGAAAGAAATGTCTTGGCAGGAAATCAAGCCAGAACACTTAGTATGAACTGTAAGGGCTCTGAAAAAACATCCCTTAATACTTTTCCAACTTTACCTCCCACACTAGACTTCTGATTTCCTCGCAGATCCCAGAATGTACACTTCACATTTTTATATCCAAGCCTTTGCACATGATATGCTTCACTCCTGGCATCTATTGCCTTCTGTTTTCTCCTCTTATTTGAATCCTGGACAGCCTTTGAGACAAAAGTGACTTTCCATTTCAAATATAAACCTTTCCTTCAGCACTATGGTTCACTTTTCCTTAGAGATTCTAGGATTACTCCAGGAGCAAGGGCTTAATATGCAGTCTCATGTTGGCATCCATCTCTTCATGTAGCAGAAAGGACACAGTGGACTAAATGTAGGGTCTGAGTACATCTGGACAGTGCAAGAGTGGTGTTGTTGGGTGTTGGTTGTTGTTGGGGCTTTTTGTATGATCCTTTGGGTGTTGTTGGTGCTTTTTGTATGATCCTTTGGAGTCCCACAGAATCTCTTTCTACTTGTTGGGACAGTTCTCATATCCCAATGGTTCCTTATGTCAAGAACTTGAATCTCTCAGCCTGTTCCCACGAGTGTTCTCAGCCCATGAACCAGTTGGAGCAAAAGTGCCAATGGGTTATCACTCTTAAGAGCCACTCTCGATCAATGAAGGTTGGAACTGGTAGATCAATACCACAGCTCCTTTGACCTTGGGTGGGAAAAATCCCAAGGTGCACTCCACATAACCTCTCAGATGATGCCTAGAGCCATTTAGCCCAGCCACCAGAGTGATGACCTCTTTAGTTACTTTCCTTCCCTTCTGCTGTGGTTTGAATGTGTGCCCAGTGTTTGTATGTTGAAACTTAATCACCAATGTGATTACTAAGTGCTAAGACATAGGACCTTTAGGAGATTAGTCAACTTCAGGAGTCAGTGACCTTATAAAGAAGATTAAAAGGAAATACCTTGGGTTTTTTTCACCCTTCTGTCCCTTTTTTTACTTGAGGACATAAAGCATTTTTCCTTCAGAAGACACAGCAACAAGGTACCATCTTGAAAGCAGAGTGCAGCTTCCCCAGACATCAGATCTGCTGGTTTCTTGATCTTAGACTTCTCAGTCTCCAAAACTGGGAGAAACAAATTTGTATTATTTGTAAATTTGTATTATTTGGCATTTTTGTTATAGCAGTGGGAATAGACTAAGACACCATCCTCCCTCTGTTGCCTGTGTTCATTTCAGAAATCAACTATTAGTATCTGAATCCTTATCTTGGGGGCTGCTTTTTAGAAACACAAGCTAAGATATTAACTGATTGGTTTTATTTCTTCAAAACAGATCTTCTGTCTTATTGTCTTGTACAAATCCTTGAAGAGTCTCTTGAATAAGAGAAGTAATAACAACACTCAGTAACTACATGAAATCTATCAATAGTAGAACTCTCGCACGATTAACAAAAAATTTTACCATTTTTGCTCAATCTTCCCTCTTCTTCATACCTAGTGCCCCTAAACCAGATCTAGAACAAGATGAATTTTGAAGCCATTTTCCTCCAGTCTCATGGTTAAGAAAGAAGTTTTCAATATGTGTTAGTTACTTTTCTCTCATTGCTGAGACAAAATACCCAACACCCAAAGTTAGAGGGGAGAAGGATTTATTTGGCTTACAGTTCATAGAGGTTCAGTCCATAATCAGCTGGCTCCAGGGCAGGGTGGCAGAGTGGCAACAGTTTGTGGCAGCCTGAAGGTAGCAAAGCAACAAGAGAGACCTTAACAGTGTCTTTCTGCTCCTTTTATCTTATTCAGACTACTGGGATTAGGGTGATGCCAAACTAATCACTCACATGTAGTGGTTTAGCAATCACACTCCCTTAATTCTAGCATCACACATTCCATATTTAGCTACTTTCAACAAAGACTGCATGAGGCCTTGGGGGGACATCTAGAGCCAAACTGTAACAATATGCCAAGCCCTATATCGAACAGATCAGTGGTGCCTCAGTTCACAAACTTAATTTGTTTCATCATTTTGAAAAACATGGCCACATATACGTTAGTGCTGTAAAGATGGCTGTGGTTGTATTCATCACCTGATGTAGAATTTGTAAACAAATACAAAATTTTCCTGAATACTTTTGTGAAGCAAATTTTCACAAACAAAAGCATTCATGAACTGAGGCACCACGGTATATGACAGGGATCTTGTGTTAGCCATCCATTTTCTAGTCAATGTGCTATAATATCTCAGGGTCTCACATTCATTAGTTCTCTTAAGCCATGAGATCACGGCCTTTATGCCTCTTGAAAGAATATCAACTTATGGAGACAATTTATGAAGGAACTTTAGAGAATTAGGCAATATAAATGAATTACTGAATATTCAGCTTGTTTAGCAGTAACAAAAATCTCAAACTAATAATGCTTATTTTTTTCTCCCCCAAAAGATTGGCAGTGTGTAGTCTGTAGTTGCTGTGACAGAGACTCAGGCTCCTTCTCTCTTATTGCACCTCAGTCCATAGTTCAACTCTCTGATTACCTCTGTCTAAAAGGGTTGCTGAAGCTCCAGCCATTGCATCCACATAAAAGCTGGTAGAAAAGTAAAAATAAGAAAAGGGAATGCTGAGTCCCTCTAAGGACACTTTCCCAAAGCTAAACACCCTGTTTCTACTTATAATACATTGTTCAGAACTTAGTTCCAGGACAATCTCCAGTTCTAGGGGAAGCTTTATTTCAAGCAGTCCTCAACCATGTTAAAATTAAAGATTCTGTCATAAATATTTCTATAGTAAGAGAGAATGGGCATTGGGAGACAGCTAGCCACAACTGATATGTCCTGAGAAAGAGAGCAAAAATCTGTCCACATCAGAATCTAAGTCTGTGCAACAGAATAAGTTTACTACAAGTGAGAGGTAGATATGAACTGTCTTGCACATGTCTTCATTGATCCACTAACAATTTCATGGTCACAGAATGAGGATGGGAAAGAGGATGAACATAAGATTTCAAAATATGAAGTCCAATTCAAAGTGCAATTCATACCAGAAAGTTGTGAGTGTATTCTTTCAGCGACATCAGTGATCAAAGAAAGATACTAAAGCTCAAAATTATCAGAATGTAGTGTGAATTATGGGAGGATAGCCTGGGTGAAGTGCCCAGAAGAATTATTCAGAATATTCCAGAAAGAAACGAATTTTATGATTCCAAGTTATACGCTGTGCTATACCAGGTTGTGAGTCTTCTGAGGGACTTGAAGACATGCAGCCATTCAAATCAGATCAAAAGTCTGGCAGAGACACCAGAATTTTACAATTTATAAATGAATAGACAGCACTATAGTTGAAATTGGTCCCTTAGATGAAGAGTACGCATATCTGCCCTTGTACCCCACCTTAGGGAGAAAGTATTGTATCTTTTCCATTCATATAAGGTGTTTTTGCTGAAGTATGGAGTACATGTCTTTGATCTGTTGAGAAGGTTCTGTTCTACTTCTAGTCTCCTGATAGCTTTGACCATGAACAGCTGTGGAATTTAGTCCAATACTTTTTCTGTAACTACTGATAGGATCATATGGCTTTTTCCTTTCCTCTGTTAAAATGATGACTTCTGGGGGTCGATCTTCCAATGCTGAACCAACACTGCCATCCCTATAATAAAACCACTTTCTACATACTGCCATATCTGACTTCTAATAGTTTGTTTTGTAAACAAATTTTTATCTCTGTTCATACTTTTTTCTTCTATTATCTTTATCCAGTTTTAGGATTAGCACAATGTTGATTTCCTAAAATGAGGGGAGAAATGTTCCTTCTTTTTTCTGCTTTAAATGTTGGATATAATTCATCAGTTAAAATGTATATGAGCCTGTTGTTGTCATATGGGTAGGTTTTCAAGCTAGGAGTATACTTTCTTTAATAGGTGCTATTCAAATTTTATATTTCCTTGTCATATGGGTTGTCATATGGGTAGGTTTTCAAGCTAGGAATATACTTTCTTTAATAGGTGCTATTCAAATTTTATATTTCCTCCAGAGTCAGTTTCATTAATTTGTCTTCCAAGGTACTTCTTAGAAGTTGTCAAATTTATTTCAAAAAGGATATTTGTAAGTGCTTTCTATATCCTTTTAAATTCTGTATAATCTGTGCCAATGTCCTCTAAATTTTGATATTGTAATTTTAAAAATGTATAATTGATATTGTGTAATAGGAAGAAAAGGTCTAAAGGAGTAGGGGAAGTGGGAGGGGTAGGGGAAAGGAAAGAAGGGAAAAGAAAAAATATGGGAAAAGGAAAAACATGGAAACAAAGTCTTTGCAAATAGGGAAGGGGGGAAGGGGTGAAGGGAGAGCAGGGGAAAGGGAAAAAAATGAGAACCAAGATACATCTTGCAAAGGTACAAGATCCCAATGATTAATGTAACTGTATTTTACATCTAAAATGTATCAATAAACTTAATGAAAACATTTTTTAAAAAGAAATCGGTCCCTTATGCTACTTTCTGGTGCCATACTGAAATCAACATGCATCTCAAAGCCTCCAGCTCTCCTTAGGCTATGGAATGGCTCCACCTTACCACATGGGCATGACCAGGGTACCATTTTGTGAAAAGCTGCCGAAAGCTTGCCTCCTTGAAATTCTCATATGCTTCAAGAAGGCAAGTTTAGAATGGAGAAGCTTCAAAAGCTTTTGATAACTCAGACAGGAATCACATTAATGTTCACCACTTTGGTCCTGGAGTCCTGATATTAAAGGATTCTGTGAAGGTGGCTACTGGGCTAGGAAAGCCAGAGAAAGAGTCCTTTGGGCTATGAAGTGAAGTTCAACCCACCCCAGAATCCTGGACCATCAGTTCTACAAAATAGTTACCTAATGCCCAGCTCTTTGGCTGTCTTAGGGAATTCAGTGAGAAGCAGACAAGGAATAATTTTTTGTTAAATGGTTATTCAAGGAATTAAGATGTGCTTATGTATATATACCAACTCCACACAAGAAATGTAAGCATAATATACTGCAAACATGTCCTAATAAAAATAAACAGGGCCGGGGATTTAGCTCAGTGGTTCCGGCCCCTGCCTTGCAAGTGCAAGGTCCCGAGTTCGATTCTCAGTATCAAAATAAGTAAATAAATAAATAAATAAATAAATAAGAGAGATACAAAAATGATAACTTTTTAAAAAGTACAGAATCATCATCACTAAATCACAAAGGAACAAGCTTTATCCTCTCTATGTAGTTTTGCTTGGTCATCCTGTTACACACTAAACCAGTATGAGCCATATCAGAGTTTATGAGTTTTCCCTTCCTTTTAATTAACTTTAAAATCTTATTAGCCTGATTATTAGCAATATATTATGAGGCACTGAGACTACAGCTGTGAATGTGTCTTTATTAAGAAGGCAGTGCCATGAGTTAAGAAACTTTCAGCACTATTATAAACCCGATCAAGGCTAGAGAGATAATTCCATTTGCAAATTGGTCCCAATTCAAACTTGGGAAAGAAATGCAAATTAGATTTGAATTAATTTGCTTCCCTCCTCCCATTCTTTTCTCAAAACATTTAATTCCTATTACCAATTAGCATCAGTAGACTTTACACTGGCACTTGGAAAATTGTACCAACTCATAAAATAAGAACTAAAGGTGTGATTTATTTTAACTAAAGAATTGATGAGAAAAGAAAGAAGAGAAATGGGATTTCGGATGTACCGTCTTTCCTAAGGGACACATAAAGAACCCTAAATTTTACCCAGATTGAAGAGTTAGAATATTTTAAGATGTCCCCTGCTTTACAAACTCAAGCATTTCTAAGAGGGATAAGAATGGATTTGTCATAGATTCAGCAACACAGAACATTCTAAATATAGAATCAGCTTGCCTTTGTCCAGAGCTGTTCTATTCTAATAGCTTTACCAAAGGCTCAAACAGCAGGTTCTTTTATTGAAAATGGAACTATGTCTTCAGGTACAGAATATTTTGAAGGCATTTTCAAGGCAAAAATAAAAGAAATTGCTAAACCAAAGGCTCTGGGGATCTATTCATCCTAATCCTGGTTCACAGAATGTCTGATCCAAAAAAATAAAACCACAGGACCACAATTCTGACTGCTACTCTTTGACAGCTCTTACATATTGTACTCCAGTGATCCTCAAATATTAAATGCTGCAAATCATTTGTAATCTTTTGGAAAATACACATTCCTTGGCCTTACCCCTAAAGAGTCTCAGGTGGACACAAGAATTTTCCTGACACTAGAATTCTGGGTGATTCCGAGCAAGGAGTTTGGGTCACACTTTAAGAAACAATCTATTTTTTCTATGATTTAGCCCTAAGCAAGAAAAAAAACAGACATAAATAAATAAATTTTCCTCCCTTGTTTAACTCTACTGGAAGTGAGCAGCTAGGCAATTCATAACAAATACGGGTTAGCACAGAGTCAGATAAACCTTCTATGCTCAGTAACTTAATTTAAAATCCTTGCTGCATGGGGATGAATTCACCAGAACAGCGAGGAGCACATTTCATACCCACAAAGCAACAGGATAAAATCTTCCTGTGTCTTGTAAACAATACCCCAAGTAGGGCTTAGTAGCAAGAAATATCTATATATCTGTATCTATATGAACTAATATTCTGGTAACCTGTAAAACTAATTGAGAAAATAAAAGTATCTTAATTTAGCCACAGTTGTATATTTTTGTATTTCTGGATTGCTGTAGTACCTCCTACAAGTGACCCCACACTTTCACTGTCGAGTTCCCCAGCCTTGGCCCTATTTACATGTGGGGCAGGATAATCCTGTAAATCATAGGATGTTGAGCAGCATTCCCAGCCTCCACTGGCCCTCCGGGAGGAGCCTCATGTCCCTCCAGCAACATAAGCAAAATCTTCCCACTTTGACAAATGTTCCCCTATGTGGAAAATCAACTTATTTGAGAATTTCTGTTTCCTACTATTTTATTCATAAAACACTTATCAAGTGCTTCTGTGTATATTATTATAATGAGTTGATCTGATACTACTACTGCAAATATATCTGACACTTACTAAATAATGGTGCTATGATTTTTCGTTAGTATATGTGTGCAAAACATAATAACTATGTTCATCTTGAGGAATTGATACATATACATTTCTCACCTTAATTCTGTCTGCATCCCCTTCCCCTCCCCACCTTCTAGCTTCCCCCACCCCCAGATTCCATCTCCACAAAGTCTTCTCTCTGTTTCCTATCACTTATCATTTATTTTGGACTTTAAAATTATTTATTTTGGGGACTTCTTGAGAAACGACGTGATATTTAATTTCCTGTGTCTGATTTATTTCACTTGACATTATGCTATCAAAATGTATCTCTTTTCCTACCAATGACTCAAATTCATCCTTCTTTATGGTTGAATAGTACTCCACTGTGTATAAATACCACATTTTCTCTATCCATTCAACTGTTGGTGGGCCTATAGACCATTTTCAATATTTAGCTATTGTTAAGTTGTAATGCTGCTGGAAACATGGGCACACACGTATCACTGTAATCTGATAGCTTTACTTCTTTCAGAAGCTACACAGAAGAAGTATAGCTGGGTCATGATTTTTAAAAAGGAAAATTACCATCTTGTATATCTGATATTGCTTAATCATTCCTATTAACTTTTTTCTTTTCTACAGATGAAAATACTCTAGCTTGGAGAGATTAAGACTTGTCCACAGCAATTAGCAGTGGAGCGAAGGATTGGAGCTCACACTTGGTGGCTGTGTTCCTGAGCCCAGAAATGCCTCCCATGGAAATGAGTAAAGTTAAATAATAATATCTGTGATGATTAAGATTTTTTTAATTAAGTTCATTGGTACATTTTAGGCATACATATTGACCACATTCATCATAGGGAATTTGTACCTGCACATGATATATCTTGTTTTTTTTTATTTCTTCCCTCCCTTCAACCCCTCTACCTCTCCTTATTTACAGAAACTTTAATGAGAAAAGAAAGAAAAAATGGATATTAAGATTTTTCTCTTCAAGATACCAACATTAACATCTCCAAGACAGGCATTCATCAAAAACCAAACACCAAGAGAAGAGTTGACTGCCCAACACAAAAGAAATATGAAATTGTTGTTTTTGATGCTGTTGTTGTTGTTGTTGTTGTTGTTGTTGTTGTTGTTGTTTGGTACCGGGGATCCAACTCTGGACCTTGCATTTGCAAGGCAGGCAGGGGCACCACTGAGATAAATCCCCAGCCCAGTGAAATTGTTTTAAAAAAATAGAGAGAGAATTTTTTTTCCTTGTGTCTCCTTTGTAAGTTGACAGGGTGACTTAAGTGTGACTTAGTGACAATAAGTGACAAGTGTACATGGGACCTGCAGGAATGATGGACATTAAAACTACAAGAAGAAGGACTGACAGATGGGACAGAGCTCTGCTCTAGTATTGGAAGGTTTAGGGATCCACCTGCTTAAAAGAGCAAATTGGAAAAAGAAGCGTTTCGGGAGAGAAATGGCATCTCTAAGGAAGGGAGTGAGAGCGGGCGTCGGTATAAGGCACGAGACCGATTGGCTCCACTGAGCCGAGTGGAACCAGCCGGACGACAGTGGAGACATTGCCCATTATGCATGAAGTTACTAATTCCACAGAATCTAGTTCAAAAAAGGGCTCCATTCTCTGAGATTTCCACATGTCTTGGGATGAAAGATGTTAGTCAGATTGCTACCTATACCATAAAGTTACAAGACGATCACCACACATGTGCCAAAATATCAGGGCTCGTAAAATGAGACTTCCTTTCCCTGGGGAGGTATCCTTGTGCGGAGGAAGGGGAAGGGAATTCTGACGCCAGTGAAGGAGGCTCCCACAATCCTCATTTCCAGCGTCCGTGTGTAGCTGCCAGAAGGGGACTGGGCACTTCCTTACTTGCTTGGAAGCTTACTAAACAGGCAGACTCACATCTGCTACCCTGTTCTATGGGAGAGAAGGAAAGAATACACGGGCAAGGTGACCTTTCAGTAAGGCCATTATGAGGAATCTAGGGCTAGAGTGTTACTTCCCAATTTACCTGAAACAACTTTAGCTTCCAGAATTGAACACAATGGCGTAAACTCAATGCACACCGCCACAGCTGGAATCAAAGAATTGAGTGTACTGGATGGTTGTGGTGGGAGCCAACTTGGATTTCAAAGGAAAGTAGGCTGAGATTGACAATAAACCACCAAAACCCAGGAAGCCTTCTGGGAGAGAGATCCCTCTTCAGTGAAGACTTCTATCCCTGCACACATCCACTGTGAGCTGAGGGAATATGATATACCAGCGGTAACTACCATGCCTTCCCCTGCTCTGCTTCCTAACACCAAAGAAGCAACAGGTAGAAGTGAGAAATAGGGAACAAGGGAGCACTCAGCAGCTCTGGCTCTTGGCTGGCTGCAGTAACTGCAAATCTAGCCTGTCCTGGGAAAACGGAAAGAAGAATTGTAAGTTGGCTGTAATTGCATTTTAATACCTTACAATAGTCGGCTTTAATATTTAATATGATTAAAAGTATGGAAATATGCTCATTTGAACCTCGACGTACCTTCCACTCAATGGGAAAGATGGGTTAAACAAAGTCTATTGGAAGCAATTATTGGGAGGAAAACCATTTTGTGTTTTATGGTTTGAGACTCCACAAGCCGATTCTATACATACATGAGTGCGCACACATGGACATAGGTCATCATTCTAATGGCACCAACAAGGCAACTTGCAAAAGACCCTTTTTAAGGTTTTCATTGTGATTAATTCTGTCACTTTGTTTTACTATATCTGGAAAGAGACAGGCCATGAAAAGAGGAATCAAGTTGCATAATTTACCTCTTGTCTATAAACACAACCCATTTAGGAAGCAAGATGGACATTTCTCCAAACCTAACAACAGTGGAGGCACGTCCCCTTCTTGTATACTTATGGTGACCAAGAGACACTTGGATATTGGCCCAGAGGTCCAGCCTGCTGTTGGAGCCTGGATTCACTTTGCTACTGAGCAGCCAGCCCTGCTGCACCTTGCCTCCTATAGGTACCAACAACCGTGCACTGAGGCCTCAGGGTTCTGAGATGTCCCCCTCTTAGGACCAGTCACCTGCTTTGGAGCTCTCTCCCTTTCATCTGTCCTATCCCCTTCCCCCAAGGTCACCTTCCTACACGATGGCTTATTCCAATCATTGCTGTGTTGGAAACCCTCAGTGACTATCTAGCATCCAAAAGGCCAACAAAAAAAGGAGAAGATAATGAACTTCACTTTCAGCTGCAGCTCTGCATGTTTCTTCCTCCTCCAGCACTCACCACAGCCCATGTCCAGGCAGCAGCTGCGTGCTGCTCTTGCTTTTCCCTAAGCAATTATTCTCTGTGCCCCTGTGCTGTGGTCCGTGTGCTCACTCTCATTCTCACCTCCTGAACTCTGTCAAGAGGTCACGTCCTCTGGGGAAGCTTCCTTCATCTCCACCCCTATTGTTTTGGACATGCTTGGATGCACTGGGGAAGCAGCATGGTACTGGGGATGGGGTGTCCTCTCTGGCTAACACCGCCTGCTGTCCACTGAGTAATGAAGGTGTAATCACAATCTAAGGACTGAGGCAGAAAGGAGCCACACCTAAATGGTCCAGCAATGTGGTATAGGATTAGGCAGCTGGGAGCAGGGACAGAATGGCAGAGTAGGGAGCGGAGCATAGAAGTTCCAGAGCAGAAGACAGAGCAGAGACAGAGACAGCCTGGTGGCCAGAGAGGAGGAGTGTGAAGGGCAGTAGTATGAGCTGATGGGATGAGGAAGGCAGGAAAGGCTCACACTGGCAAGGTTAGTGGCCCCAGAGACTTTAGCTTAAGAATGATTAAGAGGTATTGAGCAGTTTTATCTCTGGGAAATGAAAATGATTCCACCTGCATTTGAAAAAAATTTAGCTTCAGTGTAAAGAATAAGTTAGCAAAAAGCCAAAGAAGAGCTGCCTTTTAGGAAGCTCTGACATACACAAGAAAGATAATGAATCAGGTGTGGTGGCACACCCTTGTAATTCCAGCATTCTAGGATGATGAAGCAGGAGGATCTCAAGTTTGAGCTCTGTCTGGGAATCTTAGTATGGCATTGTCTCAAAATAAAAAATAGAAAGGTCCGGGGATGTAACTCAGGGCAAAAGCCCTAGATTTCATTCCCAGTGTTCCAGGGAAGAAAGGAAGGAAGGAGGGAAGGAAGGAGGAAGGAAGGAAGGAAGGAAGGAAGGAAGGAAGGAAGGAGAGAGAGAAAGACAGAGAAAGAAAGAAGAAATAGAGAAAGAGAAAGAAAGAAAGAAAGAAGAAAGAGAAAGAGAGAAAGAGAGAGAAAGAAAGA
>NW_004624823.1:3159868-3171783 GCF_000247695.1 Heterocephalus glaber | reverse complement strand
AGAAAGAAAGAAAGAAAGAAAGAAAGAAAGAAAGAAAGAAAGAAAGAAAGAAAGAAAGAAAAAGAAAGAAGCCAGAGCAGATGGGCAGATTTCAGATGAGTTTAGGGTGAAAATTCTGCCCAGAACTTCTAAAACCAAACATATTAAACATTCACCTTAAATTCTCAGGTGCATGAAAAAGATATCATCTTAAAATTATGATTTCTCTATGGAGCTTATCATAAAATAAAGTAGTTAAAATGGAATTGGTTAAATTTTACCCTATAGGAGAAAGCAAAGGATGAAAATAAATATGTATAATATAATAGAAGTAATAAAACTATCTCCTTTAAGCTGTCTAGTTATAAAAGAAGATTTGGTACCTTCAAAAGCTCCAAGGAGGCTCTAAAACACAGAAATAAAGTTTAGAAAATGTTAACAGCAGACCATAGTCTTATTTTTATATCAATTTTTTAGATATACTTCATACAACATACAACTCTCCCATTTAAGTTTTCAGTTCAGTAGTTTGTTATTTACAGTTATCCAACTATCACCACTATTTAATTCTATAACATTTTCATCAGCTCCAGGGAAACCTCATGCTATTAGTAGTTACTGACTATTTCTTTCCAACTACTGTAGGCCTATGCAGCTACCAACCTACTTTACTCATATCCTTATGAATATACCTACTCTAGATACATATAAATGGAATTGTATGATTTTTGGCTCCCTTTACTGACTTCTTTCACTTAGTAAAATGTTGTCAAGACAAATCTATGTTGTTCAATGTATCAGAATTTCATCCCTTTTTATTACCAAATACTATTCCACTGTCCATTCATCAGTTGATGGACAATTAGGTTGTTTTCACTTTTTGACTATGTGAATAATCCAGCTATGAACAGTTGTAGGCATATATGTTTTCGTTTCTCTTGGTTATATACCTAAGAGTGGACTCGTTGGGTCATACGGTGACCCCGTGTTTAATCATTTCAGGAAATGCCAGACTACTTCCCAAACCAGCTGCTCCATTTTACATTTCCATCAGCAGTGAATGTGAGTTTCAATCTTACTAAAATCTCATCAACACCTGTTACTATTTGTCTTTTGTGTTCTAGCTATTCCCGTGGGAATGAAGTGGATCTCATTTTGCTTGTGTTTGCATTTATTTAATGGCTAATGATGTTGAACATCTTTTCATTCACTAAGCCAGTTGTATCTCTTCTTTGGAGGAATGTCTATTCAAATCCTTTGCCCATTTAAAAAATATTATTGTTTGTCATTTTATTGTTGAGTTGTAAATGGTTTTTTTCCTTAAATTCTTTTATTGGTACACTTTAGGTATACAATACGTTTGCATTTATCATTGGGTGCTTGTACCGTACATGAAGCATCTTGGTTCTTATTTTTTCCCCGTTAGCTGTGCGCCCTTCACCCCTTCCACCCTTCCCTATTTACATAGACTTTGTTTCTATTTTTTTCTTTTCTCATAATTTTTCCTTTCCCTCCCATACCACCCTGAACACGCCCGATCTCGTCTGTAAATGTTTTTTATGTCTTCTAGACGCAAGTGCATCATCAGATATATGATTTAACAAAGCTTTCTCTCACTTGTGGGTTATCTTTTCACTTTCTTTTTTTGTTTTGTTTTTGTTTTTCTTGGGGGGGGGGCGTTTGGTACCAGGGATCAAACTCGGGTCCTTGCGCTTGTGCGGCAGGCGGCGGCACCACTGAGCTAAATCCCCAGCCCTCTTTTCACTTTCTTGATGGTGTATTTTAAAGAACAAAAAGATTTTTTAAAAAATATTGATCATATCTAATTTACATATGTTTCCTTCTATTGCTGATTTTATTGTCTTTTAGAAAAGAATAATTTTTATGAAATTAAGGGATCTTACTACTGACTTGTATTTAAGATTCTTTTATATTTTTCCTACTAACAAGAAGAAAATTTAACCACCATTTTCCCCAAAGATTTGTAGTCATTTTCTTTAACATTTGTATTGCTTTTCAAAGTTAAAAGACTATAACTAATGTCAGCTAAACTCTATCTTTAGCAAAAGCAATTAAGTAGCATTATTCAGGCTTATCAGTTCAATGCTATTTTATTAGCTAAAGCAATTAGAACAACTTATCATTTTTAAAAATCACATAATTATTGACTATCACAAGCCTTGTTACTGAAAAGGTGATGACTTGTAACTCTGCTATGAGGTAAAATGAAAATAAAGAGTGAAAAGAAAGCCTGAAAGATAGAGGTTAAAGGGGGAAGGAAACATAAATTACCATTACAATGAAACATTTTGGAACCTTAATGCATTTTTTAAGACCCTTTAAGTCAAATTAAGAAAAATGAAAGAGACTCAATATTTGCATAGGTGAAATTTTTATTTTAAAAGTTAAATTATTGCTTTTAACTAAACCTCACACCTTATTCTTTTATATCTAAAGACTTTAAGGAGGTAAAGTAAAATGTTTTCAAGATTTTATTTATAAAATAATAATTAGCAAAGGATGCAGGCATGGGTCCACCAGAACATGTGATAAATCTTTACTTATCTTTGCTCATTTTAAAATCTCTGAATTCCTTGCAGGGCACAATCCCAAGTCGTTCCTTTTTGGGTCTCCAGTGACCAGAATGTCATTTAGAAGGTTCTCAAGAAACCCAAACTGGTAAATTGAATTAAGATGCTGAGTTTACCTGTGCACAAAGTTTTCTGAATAAGTTCATAAATAGCACTAACCTCCAAAAGCACATGGCGGGTATTTGTTCTCAGTTTTACATTAACAGCATATGTTATTCTTTACATCTGCTTACTTTTTTCTCTCAAGTGCTCACTGAATGCCATTCAGAGAACTCTTTGACATCAATTTTTTTTTACTGAGAAATAAACTGAGGTGATTCCCCAGCATTACTCACCTATCTGGTATGACTTGGGTAGTGTTAATGGAATCATGCCTGGGAAACAGCCTATCAGCTTTCAGCCCAAAACCCGCCCTGTCTCCTCTGTCTACTCTCAGGGGTCATGCTCTCTTGCTATTTATCTTCCTGCAGTAGACAGAATCATAAACGCACTAGGAGGCAGGTATGGCAGCCTGATTAATCACAAATCCATCCCAGATAACCTCTCTTCTTCCCTCTTTCCAGCCCCTGTACCTGCTCAAATTCAGATCCATTAATCCCCCAGCCTCATTTCTGCCCAATGATCAAAACCATGAAATCAGACATCCTTATTCTGCTTCTCTTCCAGCTGTGCCCGCTCCACTCAGACAGGAAGTCCAGGGAGTGAAGGCATCTGTGCCCACAGTGCTTAGCACCACCACCTGCAGACCTGCTCCAGATAACTGGGAGTTTGTTGCTCATACACAGCCCCCAGTCCACTTTCAGGACCTGCACCAGGCTTCTCTCCTGGGTCCATACTTCTGGTGGCAAAACTTCAAGTTTGTGGAATATCCATGGAACAAGTGTTTGCAAGGGATGATGACACAAAGCTAGACATGTTGGCACAGGCAGTAATCCCAGCACTTTGGGAGACTGAGGCAGGAGGGCTGCAAGTTCTACTACAGCCTGGGCAACTCAACAACTTTGCAACATCTTATCTCAAAACTAAAAAATAAAAAGGGGGTGGGTAATGTGGTTCAGTGGGAGGGCCCTGGATTCAATCCCTAGTATGGGGTCAGGGAGGGAACATATAGACTAAAGTGTCTAAGTATGTATTCAGTTAAACTCCTCAAGGGGTGAGATGGAGCAGAGGGCAAGAGGAGAAGATGTGAAGGATATGGACTGTAAGCATGGATGGGAGGCTAGGGCCAAATTTGCCCATGCTACCACATTTCAGAATGTAGAACTCAGAGGAACATAGAATCCAAAATTCAGTTTTCCTAGATTATTACAAAAGACTGTATCTGTCAAAGTAGAATACAACACACAGTATTGAATGTTGGCTTGACTTGTAAATATTTACACAAATGGTGTGTGTGTATGTCCATTTGCACTTCCTCCCTGGACCCTGAGACTGTGAGCAACAAGTGTACTAGGCTTTGGCATTCTAGTTCAGTGTATTCATTACAAATATTAATTATATTCTGATTTTATGCTCAGTATTATCTAAGGCCCTGGGAGACAGATAAGATCCCTCTACTAAGGAACATAATTCCAGTGGGAGAAGTTAAGCAACTAATGTCTAGGTAAACCAATTCATTCATCCATTCATTCATTTATTCCACAAACATCAATACGAAACATGACTCTAGGCCTTTGGGACCATTGACAAAACACACACGAATCCCTGGTCATGAAGTTTACACTACAAGGTGATTTTAGATAGTAATAAGGAAGGAAGTGAAAAAGGGGTGAATTGTTAGAGAAAAAAAAGTGAAAGTTGTTGGTGCCGTGGATCAGTGTGTCAGGAAAACATCACGGCAGGTTTGACAGGGCTGTACTAATCACTTCCTGTAGCAGGGACAAAACACCTGACACCTACAATTTAAAGGAAGGGCTCACGGTCTGTTTGGGCTCACCGTTTCCGAGGGTTGAGTCTATGGTCAGCGAGATCCAAAGCAGAAAAACATGGTACAAGGGCAAGGCAGAGGAAAAGTGTTCAACTATGGCATCCAGGAAGCAGAGAGAGAGGGAAGAGTCAGAGAGGGAGAGAGGGAGAGAGGGAGGGAGGGAGGGGGGGAGAGAGAGAGAGAGAGAGAGAGAGAGATAAACACACAGACATGCAAATAGACACCCTCCAAAGGCACTTAACCATTGGTCCACCTCTTCCTAACCAGGCTCCACCTCCTAATGGCATATTCAACTATTAACTCATTAGTGGGTTGATCCATTGATGAGTATAGTGTCCTCTTGATTCAGTCACCTTTCAGAAGCCCCACCTATGAGCACAGGAGACTTTGGGGAGATTTTCTATCCAAATCATAACAAGAATGGAAGAATCCAGGAGTGCATAAAGCCAAGAAAAAAGCCATTATACAAAAAACAAGAGCAGGCATAGATGCTAAGGAGGAGGGAAGTTGGAGTGATCAGGGAACAAAAGGAAGATGTGTTGCTGGAGCATTATAAACTAGATGGCCAGTGCTGTTCTGAAGTCAGAGAGGGAGACAACTACAGTTTCATTCATGAGCACTACTAAGTCCCCAATTCCTGTGTATTGTGAATGTCTGAAGAAGGGAATCAACAAAGGTAAAGGTAGAAAGTAGCCACAGAGAAAAGCAGATGCTGTTAGGTCAGGGATTGTGCCTTTGCCTGGCTTGTTCTTGCAGTTATGCCATGAGATCTTCCAAATATACAGTAGTCAAGGTGAGGGACCTGAAAAAGAGCCATCTTGGCTGTGGGGTCTAGAGCACAGAATGGACAGCTGGTCTAGGGCCACGGCAGGACTGCTAGGGTCTACGGCTACCAGCGCATGAGCTCTGGTACTCAGTCCATTTCTCCATCAAGCAAGCCTCTGGATGAGTCTGGGGTCATAGTCCACAGTCTGTAGCTACTGACTGCCACACTCTCTATAAACAAGACTGGCCATTAGCAGAAGCAAACCTATGGCTTACCTGTGTGCCAAGCACGGACTGGATGCTTCCTACACTCTGCATGGCCTATGAGTGAACTCTCACGAATCTGTGATGGAGGCATCATCAACTCCACTTAATAGGAGAAATCAGGGTTCAAAAAGCAAAAGAATCCATGACAAATCACATGTTAGTAAGTAGTGGGTCTCTTTGCATGTCCTGATACTGCCTGCTTCAGCAGACAGAACATAGCCACTGGCTTGACTTGAGCACAAATGAATAAGTGCTCAGTTCTAGAATAAAACAAACCTAGAATCCTCGTTTTCCCACTATGTCACTGTGTGACCTCGGCAAGTGACTTCATTTCTTTGAGCCTCAATTTCCTTCTCTAGAAAGTGGAAGTAATTGTAGTAACCATTCTAAAGATTGTTGGAAGAAAATCTTGTCAAGTGCCTAGAATGTAGCAAAAATGTAACAAGTATTAGCTGGTTATATTGTTTTTACTTTGTTTTGTTTCTCTCTTCTGTTCCACACCTACATGAAGCTCTACTTCTTTCCCCATCCTGAGTTCTCTTTGATCATGGGCCATCAACTGCTTATTTTTAAATGTGCCAGCGCTTGTTGAATTGGGTGCTACAGATGAAAGACGAGCTATGAATCTTTAAAGAACAAACCATACATTTGGAGAATCAGCACAAATATTCACAGAGTAAGGAAGTGGAAGGCAGTGAGTTACTGAGGCATTGAGAAGTGATCTTCCTGGGAATGGGTGCATCTCCTTTGTTTAAAGCATCCTCCCGGGTTTTGCTGAGAAGCGTGGGTGCCTGTGGCTACTCTAGTCCAGAGCTTGTATAATCTCACACGAATGTCTGGCTGCTCACTTGTTAAATTAGCTTTCCAGGATTATCAGACCCCTTTGAGCACCAGTGATCTTCCTCAGAGACTTCACAGAAAGCGCTCACACTCATAACCCCTAAAGCAGGATCCAGATCTACCACGTACTTATTCAGACTTGACTCTCAAGCCTTCTCTGTGGCTTCTGGGAGGTGTATTTCTTCTTTGTACCATACGTTTGGATTTATTTAAAACACGGAATGCATACTCGGGGTGGGTGGTAGAGAGCACTGAATGCAGTTAAGAAAGAGGGAAGATGATTCCCTCCATCTCCACCCTAGCTCTTGTGCCCATTTACTCAAAGCCTTGTAGTCAGCTCACTGGGTCAGTCCACTACTCACTTCCAGGCTTCTTCCTCCCATCAGCAGAGGCTGCTGTCTGCATAGTGCACAAGACTATTCTCATTCCATATGAGTATTCATGAAGTACTTGGAAGGCTTTAGGAAGAAGTCCCTGACTAAATAATATTATTACAAGATCATTGGTCATTTTTCAGATTATACTGAAAAGAACACAGAGTTGCTCATTAGATATTTGCATTTGTTTTCAGTACATTTTCATTTTATTTTAGGAGTACAAACACCACAAAACACGAGGCTTCTGTAGAAATCTTGAACAAGTAAAATTTTCTCCCGAGAATTTCACTGGACTCATTTTTAATAGAAAATGCAAATATGCTTATTAAATTAAATTGAAGATATTTGGGATTATTATAACTTATACTTTCTTAATGGCAAAAAGGATAGATGAGTGTTCTGATGCAGTGATTCTCAAATTATTTTGCTTATGAAACAAAAGTGTATCTTAACCTAGCAACTAACACTGTAACTAGAGTTATAAAGTAGGACTTACCCCTCTTAAGTGCCTTATATTCTAATAGTTTCTATTGTATTTCATCTTTTAAGACATTACTTGAAATCTGTTCAGTTAATTTTATTTTTTATTAGTACATACATGCCTTCAGTACATAATAATTGCATTCATCATGGAGAGTTGCTATATGTACATAACACATCTTTTTACTCCCTCTTCCCTGAGCTGATTTTATGACTTTCCAATGAATCATGACTTGCAATTTGTCCAACACCATTGAAGTCTCCATACATTTATATCCTTTAGGACAAAACAAAATAGGTTTTAAGTCATGCACTTTCGACTCCACTAACAAACAAATGCACACATATACTCAAAAATATCCATCCTTTTCTAAGTCAATAATACTAACCCACAACACTGTTCACTTCCTTGATTACTCTCATGATAGTGAAGAGAAAATAGCATTTCTCCTTAGATGAGTTATTTGCATCAATTGTCAATGCATCATTTTATTTTGGAATTACAAAACCCACAAAACATGAGGCTTCTAAAAAGTATGCATATTTGTATGTACTTCTGATTAAGAAATCTTGAAGGAGCAGATTTTTCTCTTGAGAATTTAGATGGATTCATTTCTTAACAGAAAATGCAAACATGCATGTATGCATTTTTAAATCACTAGAAATTTTGCTTTTTTATGAAGAGGAGGAGAAGAAAAAGAAAAGGAAGGGAAGAAAGAAGAAAGGAGGAGGCAAATGAGAGGAGAAAGGATCGAAATTTAAGATACAGATTGTTGCTTGTAAATCTCTTTCAATATATCTGATAATTAATATTAATCAAATAACCTAACTTGGTAGCATAATGCTAGTCAAATTATAGCTCGGTATACAGAATGCTGATTTTTACTTAGCAATGGAATTCATGACACATCTACACATTGTTCCTTGCTTCATAAATTCCTTATTTCTCAACAACAAAGGGGTTTAGACAGAGATAAGCTTAGCAGATTGTTTTGTTCTTTAGTTAATAAACTTTATTTTTAGGGGGAAGTTTTAGGCTCATGGCAAAACAGAGAAAAATGTGTAGCGTTCCATAAACCATACTCCTAAATACAAACACAGATAATCTCCCTCTCTGTTGACTTCCCATATCAAAATGATACATTTGTCATAATCAATGAACCTACACTGACACATCACTTTCACCCAAAGTCCATAGTTTACATAGGGTTCACTCTTGGTATTGTGCATTCTATATGTTTGGCTAAATGTGTAATAATTCTTATTATACCCACATAGACCTATCATACAGGACAATTTTCCTGCCCTAAAATTGCTCTGTGCTCCAACCACACATCTCTTCCTTCCTCTCACCTCGAGCAGCCACTGATCCTTTTACTATCTGCATAGTTTACCTTCTCCAGAATAGTATAGAGTGGGAATCATAAAGCACTTGGCCTTTGCAAATTAACTGCTTGCACTTAGTAATATGCACTTGAATTTCTTCCATCTTTCCACTGTTTTACATGTACCTCCCTTCTTTTTAGCACAAAATCATATTCCATTGCTGGGATGTACCAAAGTTTTTGCATTCACCTACTGAAGGATGTCTTAGTTGCTTCCAGGATTTAGCAGTTATAATAAAGCTGCTATAAACATCCATATGCAGGTTTTTATGTAAACACAAGTTCTTGACTCATTTTGGTAAATAAAGACTATGATTTTTTGGATGATATGGTAAGAGCATATTTCCTTTTGGAAGAAAGTACCAAACTGTCTTCCAAAGTGATGTACCACTTTGCATTCTCACTGGGATTGAATCAGAGTTCCTACTTCTTCACATCCTTGCCAGCATTTGCTATTGTCAATGTTTTAGATTCAGGCCAATCTTATAGGTTTGTAGTGATGCCTCAAATTTGTTTTAATTTGCAATTCTCTAATGACAGATTGTGTTGAATATCTTTTCATGTGCTACTTGTCATTTGTATATTTTGTTTGCTAAGGTATTTGCTTGGCTATTTTGCCTATTTCATAATTGGATTGTTGGTTTTCTCATTGTTGAGTTTTGACTATGCTTTGTATATTTTGCATCAATTCTTTATCCAATATGTTGTTTGCAAATATTTTCTCTTGGCCTGTGACCAATTTTTTCATTTTCTTGATGTTTAATACTTTTAATATTCTCAAACATGTTGTTATATGCAGCTTCCAAGTGGAAAAAGAAAGGTTTATTTAGTTTCCAGATGGAGTAGTCAGGTAAATTAATCTCTGGCATTTAGTGTTTATCATAATTATTTATGGAGCCATTGATGAAACCATGTTCTTTCAGAAATGAAAGGCAATCTTAGAAAATAGATTTTGTTATCAGCTCTAGTTTTCTTTTTAATAGAACTTTATTTTCTATAGTCAGTGAAATCTCACCACAATACATTATTTACCCATTTTTTGGTGGTGAGGAGAGTATGGGACTAAAATATGTTTTCAATAAAATAAAAAAGATTACCATTAGAACCACTTTGTAAGGCAAATCTGCCAGGCTGACTTTATTAGAAATCAGTTCAGAATAACAAATATGTTCTTCTATTTGAGCGTAGATAACTTTCTACACATGGAAAACATTAACCTCATCTTCATGACTTTATATAACTCAAAAGTATAAAGACAGTTATATCTGTTATTACTGTATACAATATCAAGAGTACTTAACATTTTTCTTTGTATCTATGTTTATCTGCGATGTCATAGATTTCAACTTTAAGCATGGAATAATCAAGTTGATATTCAATGCAGCAAAGGAAATTTTCATCCTGACAGTTGAACTAGATTCAGTATTTAAATAAGGTTTTCATGACTTCACAATACTTTATCTACATTCAACACTGAAAAACATGAATTGATGACGAATCTTATCTAATCCTGTGCACAGAAAAATTGTATTCATTGGGGGTCATCGTGTAGATTTCCTTTCTAATGTTATCCTGAGTTTATTTTTTCCAAACAGTGTGTGCCTACTGTCCTTAGAGGTCACATCTACCAGTTCTGACATAGGTCCTATGAAGGTCCAACATGACTTTGTATCATTGAATGTGCATGATTTATTCACCAATATTTGGGCTCTGGACAGCAGACTCTCTGGAGCTATGTGAGGAGACCTTAGCGGTTATAAATGGAGTTTGAGGTAAATAAAAAACACTTGAGATTTTTAAATGTTCACAATATGGTGAGGGTTTAACTCAAAGAGGCACCCCTTAAATTACTCAGAGTTATGGGCATCAATGCACAGATCTGGAGTTCGGGTAATTGAAGCTGTCAGATTTACATAGAAGCAGTTCTGAACGAACAACTCAGAACAGAGACAACCAGAAGCTGAATAAATCATGTGGGCTTTCTAACAGAACTATCTGTGTACTTCAATTATTCATGAGGTCTGGAATGTGGAAACTTGACCTGAAGAATCTTAGAGGTCAAAAGACTTTGCTTCTATCCAAGACTCCAATAACTACCAAAAATTACTTATTTTTTGCCCTGTACATATCAGCTAGGGCTCTTTCCCAATCTTCATTTTACCTTTCCTCATCAAATTCAGACAGAAAAAACTAAGTAGTCATTTAAAAATCTATGGCACTTAACCATCTCTGAGACCAAGCCTTGGGAATTCTGAAGAGTGAACATGGTGGGGCCTCTGAGAATTAACAGCCTTGGCCCTTGGAGGGAAGGACTTTTTCAGGGTCTTCATAGGCCACAGAGAGGCAGCATCTCCAACACAGGATTTGAATCCAAACTGAGAGTGAACTCAAAAAGGGAGAAACAGAGCATAAAAGTCCCAAGCATGAAAGAGGTGAAAGGAAATTAATGCTCATAGAACATAAGCTGTTCTTGTAGTAAAAGTAAAAACTACAATGAACAGGGTACTTAACAAGTACCAGGCACTGTTTTAGGAGTTCTCTTTAGCATTATGCAACCTAGACACGTAAGGTCATGTAATCCTAACCGCAAACTCAAGTGGGTACCCTTATTACCCTTCAAATTACAGGCTCAGCTCTTGCCCTGTCTTTTGTGATGCTAGTCTCATTTCTTCATGGCTCCCTAAAGTAAGATATAACTGCAAACATGCAATGGAGTGATGAATAATTTTCAAAAAGGATTTCATAAGGAGATGGGACTTACATGTCTCATATTATATTAGGCACCAACTATTTCCATATGAAACATTTCAGTCCTTACAACACCACCTCCTTAATGCACAGGGTTTCTAGAAACTATTCTCCTACCCAGCCCTTCAGTTTGGGTTTGTCAGAAAGACAAACCAGGCAGTTACCTTACATAATTCCCCATAGAAAGCTGTGTAGGGGCTTTATATTGTCCCTCGCACATAACTACAGTCCATTTATCTCTGCTTCTAACTGCTTACCAAATTATTCACCCAATCATCGGGGCTTTTTCCTTGAGGAGAAATTGGTTCCCAAAGAACAGATGTGTCTTCCACATTACTACATCCTGTTTCAGGCATTGTACAGACTAAATTCTCAGTTACCCACTGGGACATTATTAAGTAGGTATTACCACTTTTTGGTTTAAAAATGAGAAGCCTGGGCTTCAGAAGTTCAACAATATTCCCACAGCTGCAACTAGGATCACTAAGATGGCCAACTATCTTAGTTTGCCTGGGCTGTTGCCATTTTTAAAATGGAAACTTTTTTTTTTTTTTTT
>NW_004624823.1:3142156-3159768 GCF_000247695.1 Heterocephalus glaber | reverse complement strand
ATTTGGTACCAAGGATGGAACTCAGGACCTTGCACTTGCAAGGCAGGGGGCGTAACCACTGAGCTAAAATCTAACCCAGATATTGACTACTTCCTCTTTTGTTCTTTTTTTTTTTTTTTTGGCACCAGGTATCGAACTCAGGTCCTTATGCTTTCAAGACAGGGGGCGTAACCATAAAAATGGAAACTTTAACGTCCTGGGAAACCTCTCAATCCCAGACTGTTATCACTCTAACAGGAGTAAAGTAGTAATGGTTGATGTTCAGCACAGGGCTTCTGACTGCTCCAGTAGCCATTTAATGAACATTCGTTAAATAAGGGGAAGGAAGGGATTGGAGGATGGAAAAATGCAAGGAAAAATGGAAGGAGGGAGAAAGCAAAGCAGGAAGGAAGGAGGGAAGGAAGGAGTCAACGAGAGGGAGAAAAAGAATAAAAATAAAACAGCAGGGAAGGAAGCCTCTTGGTATTAAATAGCTCAAGAATCTTCCTGTTGAATTATTATAATTTACATCATATAAAGTGGAAGGTACATGTATTTTAGTTATTATTTCGGAGTCCCTTCCTAATCATGAATAACTCAAGAAGGTTGTACATTTAAAACACAAACACTTGGACTATCTCTATCTAGAACAGCACTATGGAGTTTGTTCATTTGCATAAGTAGTGTTATAAATAATATTTCACAGATGCAACGAGTGATACTTAGTCACAATGGATTGCTTCTAGGAATCTAGCATGCCCAGAAGCCCAATAGCCTTTCCAAGTGGTAGGTAGTCTTGAACTGTAATATTATCCTGTCTCCTAAAGTTGTTGAGGATTCTGTCCCCTCATTCCACCTGGACAATTAGCTATAGGAAAAGCAGTGACTCTGCTTCTGGAGAATGTTTTGTGCAGAGAACTTGCTACCAGGTGGTGTGACACAATGAAACACAAGTTCTCGAAGAGGAGACGGGGATGCCACTGGCTATGAGAGCAGGCTGAATGGTTGTGGATGTTTGGTGATTACCGGTGTGTGCACGGAAGATTCAATATGAGACATGTTTCTGATGTAACGTAGCACTGAGTAACAGAGCTGTAGAAAGCAACCTATAGTCTTTATTTATCTCAGGTTATTGAAGGCTTTGATAGCTGTCACAAAAGCAGGTCATGTTATTATAAATATATTCCCACTCATAATTTACTCATTTTTGTTTGTTTGCTTTGTTTTGTTTTTTTTGGTACCGGGGATTGAACTCGGGTCCTTGTGCTTGCATAGCAGGATAATTTACTCTTATACACAGACCCATACAAAAGCAAAACAGTAAAAAATAAAAAATCTCTTTTCTAATGAGTAACATATAAAAGTTACCGGCTTTAGCCAGAATGACTTTGAACAGTTGTCCATAATATAAAGCTTCCACAAAAGCTACAATATACAAGCTGTTGTAGAAAGAATAGAATGAGCTATGATGATAGTTATCCAGCAACTAATTAAAACAGAAGAGCCTGAAAATGGCTTTCTTATTATTAGTGGCACTATTAAAGATGACAGATTGTCCTAAATGCCTTGCTGCTGCAGAGGACATCCTCTTTGCTTCTGGGAAAAGGAGAGTTAATCAGAGCAAAATATGACTGTTAAATATCTCTCCAAAGTCCACACTTTGAGATTTGTGTTTCATTCATTGATTCTTTTACCACCTCTCTTGCTTTTGCCAACCCACTAAAACGCTTGTAGGGCCAGAAATTCCACTTCTATAAAATGGTAGTTTCTTCTTCACTATAAAACATATAATAGAGTTAATATATCAAGGTTTTCATTACCATCATAAGGAAGGATTAATGCTGAGAGAGAAAAATAATCAGTCAGCAAAATTTCTATTACTTTTCCTTTAGTGAATGTGGGTCATTATATTCTTCCTTAGGAAGATCTCATTTCCTGAAGGACTTGAACAATGATGAGGTAAGAGAGGCAGCTGAAACAGACAAAAACCTAATCTTAAACAAATAGAGGAAGAGTCATTCCAGAGCAAGCTCATCAGCATCTATTCCTTGAGCAGGCTTTTCACCCCATTTAATATATTGTACCCAGGAGAAATAGAAAAACTCATTACTTTCCAGTGGCTCATCACCTGCATTTTAAAGGGTTAACCTCAGATTTCCATTGTATCTTTCCAGTTTTGCATGTTTAATTTTTTGCACTATTATGAATCTTCCTGGATATAAATGATTGTGGCAAATGCTCGGATCCTGGAAAATCTATTATTTTAGCAGAATGACTTGTTCTGCAAGGTTTTCTCAAGTGATGCTTAGTTTTGAACTCTCAATCCCCAAAGTAGGGGAATTTTTAATATAATAACAAAGGCATTTCTGTCTTTTTTATTCTTAAGAGTATGTGTTATTGTTTATATCTAGATGTCCCTCAAAGCCTCATGCACTCATAAGTGGGGATTTTGGAAGGTGGTGGACCATAGGGGTGGAATACACATTGGTGGATTAGCCCACTGATGAGTTCATAGCTAAATGTGATGTTGGAGGTGAAGCCTGGTTGGAGGAGGGGTATTACCGGGGACGTGGCTTGGAAGGGTTTAACTGCTCCTCCTCCCTTGATCTCTCCCTGCTTCCCGTCAGCATGCCATGAGCTGCTTCTCCTCTGCCAGGCCCCTCTGCCATGCTGCCTTCCCTTGGAGCCCGCCAACTGTGGACTGAAACCCCTACACACTGTGAGGCAAAATAAATCTCTCTTCTTGTAAGTTGTAGGTGTTGGGTATTGTATTTCAGTGACAAGAAAACTCAGACTATATGGAAAGGGAGTGTTTTCTTTTTCCCTGATGCCCAGTTTTAAAGCCTACAAAGATTCAGCTCTGAACAGTCTCCAGGCTTCTATTGTTTTGAAGAATTCAATCTCAGCTTTAAGATCTGCATAAAAGTAATGAAAATACTTGGGATAAAAAAACAACTAAAGTAAGGGAGATTGCCACAGAGAAAATTGGGGCTATTTGGTTGATGAACTTCTAAATTTTCCAAGCCTAAGATCTTAGACAGACAGGAAAGATAGGGAAGATGGGGTTCAATGGAAATACGGTATCCAAAGGAGGGGTGGAGAGATAGGGTGGGAAGCACTGTGCCTCTACATTGGGCTGCTCAGATCACATTGGGAAGGCTGTGTTGCACTCTGAATGCTGCATATTAGGAAAGGTCCACTCACTGTTATGTGGAGAGGAAAGAGCTATGGACTCCAAAGCTATGGCTGCAGAAAAAATAAGATCCAAGAAAAACTGCAGATCATTGCAGGTAAAAGACAGGAAGGTATCTTTAAGCTTGTGTCAAATTGATTTGCTTGGGTGCTGTCTGGCACATTTGGCAAAGTACATTTCTGTGTGTGTCTGTGTGCATCATGGAGGCATGAATTTGGGTGCTATATCTGGGTGCTCACTACTTCTCTGGTGTTGTTCTCCTCCTCTTTTCAGCTGCTATCTTTACTTTGCCATGCCCTTCCACCATGATGTTTCTCTCCACCAGTCTACATACCATGTACTGAATCCCCTGAAACCATGAGTCAAATTAAATCTCTCTTCCTTTAAATTATGGATACCAGGTATTGTGTCTCAGCAATGGGAGATCTAATAAAGAAGCCATAGTTCAGAATAGTCCAAGTAAAACTTTCTGACTTTTGGAGTTGTTCAAAAATAAGAAGATTCTACCACATATCATACTTCCCATTACCAGAACTGTTCAAACAGGACTGGACAACATCTTGCCTGACATACTGTTAGGAGAATTTGCATGATAAACCTGGAGCCAGAGCTAGGCGTTTCTGGGATGCCTTTTGTCCTGCCTTTAAAATTTTGTGTAATAAGGTAGGTTATATGATACACTAGACCTCAGAGATGAATAATCTATACTTAAGAATTAAATAAGAATAAGAAAATGCTAGCATAATAAAAACACAACTTACAGTGGCTCTGACCAACAGATCCAGAGACAGACTTAACCTGTCAATGGAGTAACTGGAGTCCTAGCAAATAATCAGTTTCTAAATACAAAAGAAGCACCTCATCCCCCCAAGAGCAGACAAGACTATCTAGATTCAGTTAATATGTTAATACTCAATATGCCAGATTTACACATTCTTAAGCTTTCAGCTCAGCTAATTATTCTTATTTATTTATAAATTTTTAAAGAATTTAGGTTCTGAATAAATTTAGTTCAATTTGCAAACTTAATTATATAACTCTAATTTTTTAACTGAATTACAAACGTACTTTACTTTAAATACTTAAATTTTCTGCCAGAACAAAACTTCTCAAATACCTAAAAATTCTAGTAAATTAAGTTTATAGATACATTCAATTCTAAATTATCTTCAATGTCCTCGTGATATTTTGTGCATGTCTGTTTGGTATATAAGAAGAGTGGATCCTAAGTGTACTATAGCTAAATAGTCTGTATCTGAAAGTTAAATAAGAAAAAACAAGAAGATATCTGGCATATAAATGTTGTGCAGATATACTGTATCTTATTTTACATAATTTTTACATGTGTCATGTGTGTTATATATACATATATATCTGTTGTATTTCAAATGGTAAACATTTAACTTAAATTCACAAGTTGGATTAATTTTTATTCTAAGAAGTCAGACTCTGTGGTAAATCGTACATATAAAAATATCAATATGTGCAAATTCCTTTAATTTTTAATATTATGGGTTTTAATTTCTTTTCTTTTTTTTTTTTAACTTTTTTTTTCAGTACTGGGGATTTAACTCAGGACCTTCTCATTGAACTATATCCCCAGCTTTGAAAAAAATTATATTGATATAGAACTCCTGAAGTTGCCCAGGCTGGGATTAAACTTGGGCTCCTGGTGCCTCAGTCTCCCTGAGTGCTGGGATTACAGGTTTGCACTACCACACCTAGCTGGGTTTAAATTTCTTAATCATGTCTATAATTAATTCTAATCTTTCTGGGGTCAAAATTTTCTAACATATTTGGGAACAGTCTGAGTTTCTTTTCCTTATTACTCATGAGAATTTCTTTGCATCTGGATTGAGGTGACCTGTCCACTGACCAGAGATTTCACCTGTATCCCTCGGTGAAGAACTTAAAAAAGGGCTGGAGAACCATAGCCCAAGGGCCAAATCACACCTGTGGCCTGTTTTTGTACAACTGTGAGATGATAATGGTTTTTATATTTTTAAGGATTATTTTAAAAGATAAGAATATGTGACAAAGATTGTATATGGCATACAAAACCTTGAATATTTATGATCTGGCCCTTTACAGAAAAGTATGCTCACCCTTGAACTCTATAAACATATTTTCTTAATGATGTGGATAATAAATCTCAGAAAAGAAATGTGTACTATAAATAGGGAAATTCTAGGACTACAAGTACAATAGATGAAATGAGTAATTTGTTGGAAGCTCTTAATAGCAGATTACAGATAACAGAAGAGTCAGTGAACATAAAGACAGGTGTCAATACATACCGTATAATATAAAGAACAAAGAAAGGAAAACTGACTGAAGAAGTCCTGAGGCTCTGAGTGATAATATGAAATGAACTAGGTATAATCAGAGTCCTAAGATTCTGCTGAAAATAATGTGGGAAATGTCCATAATTTGATGAAAAAGATTGAAGTATAGATCACAGAAATTCAGCAGTCTTCAAAGAGGGTAAGTGCAAAGAAAACCACCTCTCAGAAAAGCTGCTGAAATCCATGCTTAAGAAAAGAAAAGAGAATCTTGGAGCAGCCAGAGAAAAGCGACTCGTGCATATGGGAGGGAAATGATACAAATGATGACTGACTTCTCCTTAGAAACAATATGGGGGGAAAAAAGAAACAATATAGGTCAGGAGATAAGACCTCCATGTTCAGTAAAACTGTCTTTCTAATATGACCTCAAAAAAGTACATTTTCAGCTAAACGAAGATAGGGAATTTGTCAAAGAAGAACTGTACTACAAGAAATGTTAAAAGATCATTAGGCAGAAAGTAAATGATTCCAAATGCAAACCTGGATCTTCCAAAAGAAATATTAAAATCACCTGGGACAGTATGTTTGTGATTAGTACAATCTAATTCTGCTGCCCCCTACAACTGTATGTTAGTGGCCCTTAGCACTGACCAGCAAAAACATCTCACATGCCTGGTCAGCTCCCCAATTACCCACAATGGTTATTTCAAAGTTTCACCAATATTTTCTCTTCCTGCATGACCTTGCCCCCATTTCACAGAGAATAGTGCGATTATCCTCACACTATCGCCCTTGCAACCTTCTCTCCATCTGCTCCTATCCTTGGAACAAGTGAAAGAGCCAACAACGCCTTTATTTGAAGGTGAGGGTAGACAAACATTGGCTGCTCAGCATCTTTTCCTTCATGATAATCATGTCAACTCTAGGTGCACATTAGGAATGCCTAGGACAGACTTTTATTTTTAACAGCTTTATAGAGGTATAATTGATATTCAAAGAACTTCATATATTAAATGTATATAATTTGATGGGTTTGGACATATGTAAACACCTGTGATATCCTCACCGCAATTAAGGTAACGGGTAGACCAGTATCTCCCAAAACTTCTTTATGTCCCTTTGTTTCTATTTTTGTTTTGTGGTTAGAATACATGAAATCTACTCTCATGATAAATTTTTTTCTTTTTGGTACTGGGGATCGAACTCAGGACCTTATGCTTGCAAGGGAGGTGGGGTGCCACTGAGCTAAATCCTCAGCCCAACTTCTGATAATTTTGAAGTGCACAATATTCTATTACTCTGCATAGGCAGTATATTGCCCAGTTGATGTCTAAACTTACTCATCTAGTATAGCTGACACTTATACTCACTGCACAATTCCTTATTTATTCCTTCTCCAGCCCAAGGAAAGCACTATTGTACTCTCTGCTTCCATGATTTTGACCACTATGGATACCTCATATAAATGAAATTCTGCAGTACTTCTCCTTCTGTGTCTGGCTTATTTCACTCAGCACAACATCCTCCAGAATCATCCATGTTGTTCCAAATGGCAAGATTTCATTCTTATTTAAGGTTAGTGATATTCCACTGTAACTGTGTACCATGTTTTCTGTATCATTCCATCTGCCAATGGACACAGTAATTGGATTATTTCCATGTCTGGACTATTGTGCTCATGCTGCTATGAATATGGAAACGCAAATGTATCTCCAAGTCCCTGGTTTCAATTCTTTTGGATACATGCTCAGAAGTGAGATAAAAAAAAATGTTTTTTACGGAAGTGGAAGACGAGAGAATCCTAAAATTTACATAGAACCACAAAAGACTAAGAATAGCCAAAGCATCTTGAGATAGCAAAGGCCAGAAGCATCACTTCTCTCCAATTTCAAAATATGTTACAAAGCTTCAACAATTAAAACAGCATAATACAGGAATAACAACAGACATACATATATATATATATATATATCAGTGAAACTGAGTAAAGCCCATAAAATAAGCTCACTCATATATAGCCAACTGATCTTCAACAAGGGTGCCAAAAATACCCAATGAGTAAAGGATAGTATCTTCAATAAAAGGCGCTGAATTTTGTTTCATGGTAGTGCCCTCCTTAGTATGTGTATTAGTCAACTTCAAGCTACTGCAATAAAATGTTTTAGACAATTAACTTACAAATACAAAAGATTTATTTAGCTCACAGTTTAGAGACTCAAATCCAATTTGGGCAGCCTTACCTCTGCTGATAGTAGCAGACACCAATGGCAGAAGCTCATGTCAGAGAAATGATCATACCTTAAGCCAAGAATCAGAGAGTGATTAAGGGACTGGTGTACAACAATCCTATTGGAAGGCATATACCCAACAGCCTTAGGACCTCCCGCTGAGCCTTACAACTTAAAGGTCCTTAGCGACTACAATATCACCACCCAGGGGAACCAAGCTTTTACATAAAGACCAGTGGGGGACACTCACCCAAATTACAGCATCCAGCACAGTTACTCTCTCCTTCTTCATTATCTTATTTGTCACTATATGTAAACATATTCATACCTTCCTAAACATGGAGGCAGAAAGCTCTGAAAAGCTCTCTAGCTCTCCTTTTAGCTACCCCTTAGCTTTCTCATTCCTTTTGCAATCCATTTTCTCAAAACAATGACTTAAAAGCGTAGTATCCCCCTCTCTTCAACTTTCTACCATTCAAGCCAGCCTTTGAAAGGTGAATTTAGAGGAGTTAATTATGAAATATGATAGACCTTCCCCAGTCCAATCTTGATATTATAGTTGTACTGGGCATTATTCATCCTTTAAATTCTTCCTCTAGTCTCTGTGGCATTACTTTATCTTTGTCTTCCTCTGACCTCTCTGCTGGCTCTTTGTCCTTTTAATTTTTATTTTTTATTGCTCCTTGTGGAGAGTTGGTACACGTACATGACACATCTCAGCTCTTTTTCCATCCCCTTCCCTCAACTTCCTCCCCCTCTGTCCACCTCTTGGTCTCCTTCCCTTTGACAAAAGACCTATAACCCTGTTTCCTATTTTCTATCTAGTCCCTTCTTAACCTTTTCCTTTGTTGATTTCTCTCTATATTCCCAATCTACAAATTGTGGAGACATTGCTTCTGTTCTTAATCCTCCTTTCCGTGGGAGCTGTCATCCACATTCCTGGCTCAACTCACCTTTGTCTATATGTTATGGGCTCCAAAATCTGTCTCTAAACTCTAAACTGTTTGTCCTAAGCACTTGCTCTCCATCCATCCATCCCCCATTACTCAACTAACTCCTACTCATGCTTCAGGATTACCTTCAGGTATCACCTCTTTTGGAGGTTTTTTCTGATTTCCTCTCTTTGATGCTTCCCTGTATTGTGGTAAATTGAAATAACTTTAATCAAAGCAGTTATCACATTGTAGAGGAACTCTGTTTACGTACATAGCTCTCTCAATACTGTAGAATCCTCAAGACAGTAATTATGTATTTCTCTTTGTGACTAGCATGTTAAGGGTATTCAACAAAGGTTTACTGAATGAATAAGACTGGTGGTTGTTGGTAATTGATGATTCCCTGTCTACTGGACTATTTTGTTGGGTAATGCAGCAGAACACCGTTCTTCTTCCCCATAAATTTGTAAGCTGGGAGGGCATTTTGTTGATTCTTTTTTTTTTTTTTTTCGGTACTGGGGATCAAATTTGGGACCTTGTGCTTGCAAGGCAAACACCGGAACCACTGAGCTAAATCCCCGGCCCAAATGTTTTTTACTTTTTTTTTGGTACCAGGGATCAAACTCGAGACCTTGTGCTTGTGAGGCAGGTGGCAGAACCACTGAGCTAAATCCCTGGCTGGGAAGGCATTTTGGAGGTAGGTCTGTAACACATATCTGTTCCTGAAAACATGTATAACCTGATGACATTTATTGCTGAATTCAAATAGTAAATATAATTTTATACAGTCTTTGTATCTTTCTATAAAATAATAAAAATCATATTTTGTTAGCTATGTTTTTAATCTTCAGTTCCCTGGATAGTTCTTCTGGATACCTGTAGGTAAGTCAGTGAGGAAACATTAGGAGAAGGAAAGAAGTAGAGGCAGTGGGGGTGTATTTATTAGCTTGTTTTACTCTGCATCAAATGCACACAGGGTGTGGACAGGGGATGTTGAGGCCCCCTAGGACCATGTGCAGAACAAGTCACCACTACTGCCAGGGGGGTAGTTCCCTAGGCAACAGGAATCCACTTGTCAATAGACACTTTGGTCAAGGAAAATCACGGGAGCTATCTAATCTGTGATACAGCAGGAAGGATCAAGTCTCCAACCGCCCATCTCCCTCTGTTCAGTCTCCCATGGGTGACGCCCTTGGCGAATCCCATTTGGGAGCCAGAGTGCAAGGAACTGCAAGACATGCATTCTGAAAGGTCTTCTCCTGAGCCCAGCAGGGTAGAACACAGCCTAGGAGGCCAAGTGGATGGTAACCAGCCCACTCCCTTGATCACTCGGGTCTGCCATGGAGCAGCAATTGAAAGAAGCATCCAAGGGTGGAGTTGATTACTGCTCCCTTTCTTTTATTTATCAGTAAATTTAAAAGTCTCTTAAGTAACTGACACTTAACCAACTCTCCAGGTTAACCAACACTCATGACCATCTCTATGCAATCCAGACCCAGTCAGTATAAGTCATACAAGTATGAAGGGAAAGAAGTCCTTAAGCTTCCACTCTTTTTAGACTGTACTCACTGTATACATGATCTCGACCAGTCCCATGGATTCAGTTATTATTTATATACTTGGAATTTCCAAAGATATATTTTCTGATTGGATCATTCTTTAACATTTTCACTTGAACATCCAACAGGTACCACTATTGTGTGTGTTCAAACCTGGGCTCCTGACCTCTATCACCGCCTCCACCTTCTATACCTGCAATCTCACCCATCCCTGTTAATGTTAACTCCATCATGCTATTTGCTCAGGCCAAAAACCTTGAGTTCATTCTAATTTCTTCCTTTCTTTCATGCCTTATATCCAATTGCCTGCTTTCACCTTCAAAATACGTCCAAAGTTTGACTTCTGGTAATAATGTCAACTGTCATTCTGTGGGTCTGAGCCACCATCATCTCTAACCTGAGTTATTGCAAGTTTGCTAACTAGTGTGATCCTCCTCATGACTGATCTTCATGACTTTCCTTTTCTTTAAATCCACTGGGTCCCCATATTTTTCTCAGAGTAAAAGCCAAAATGTCCTTTAACAGCTCACAATTCTCTCCATAGTCTGACTCCACGGGATCCTCTCTGAGTTCCTCCCCCACCCCACACCCCATAACTCTCCTCCTTGATGACTCTGCTGTCGCCACCCTGGCCTCCTGAATGTTTCTTGAACATTCCAGGCACAAACCCAAACCCAGGCCTTGGGTCCAGTTGCTCTGTAGACCAGGAATGCTTCTCCTGCAGGTATCTGCAGTCCTCCACTCTCAGTCTTTCTCAAATGTCAGCATCTCACAGTGACAGCATTATTTAACACTGCAGACTTTCAGCAACACTCCAGAGCCTTCTCATCGTATTCCATTTCCCCCCACTCCATTCAGCATCTTGTGACACACGCCACAGTTCAACCATGTACTGTGTTTATTCTTTGAGGTTTACTCCTAATAGAATGTAAGCTCCACCAAGGCAAATAATTGTAGCTATTTTCTTCATTTATATATCCAAGGCATTCAAAACCATAGCAGGTCGCATAATAAAGGATCAAGCGTTTATTGAAATAATAAAAACAAAAAATGTTTTAAAAATGCAGCATTTTGGAAATCTTGTTTTGGATTTATAGATTTAGTCTCCTTTGTGTATTTCTAAACTGTAATTACTATTATTATTATTATTATTATTATTGATATTGGGTCACCTCTTTGGTCTTATGAAATTTTTTTTAAAGAAAGAAGAGGAAGAAAAACAAAACTAAGTGTTATAAAGTTTCCAGAAGGCAGAAAGTTTTACAAGCTGAAAATATAGCAGCTGAGGACTACTGAATGGAATAAAAAAAAATTGAGTTTGCTCATCAGAACATAAAAAGTAAAATAGGAGCCATCTTTTTTATGTAGGTGAGTCCTTATAACTCTTTTTAAATACTCTATAAAATTATCATCCTTTCAATTCCAGATCTGGGAGATTTTTCCCTTTTAAGATTCTTCTCTAAAAAGAGTCGCAAATCTAATAGGACAGGAACTCTTAAAACCACAGATATGATTAAGGCTCAGTTCCCTAATAAATGTGCAACAAGACACTTGTCAGCCCTTGAAATAATGAGCTTGATCTATGATAAATGTGCCAATAACACATTTTCCAGGGCAGCATATTTCAGATTGTAGGAAATAGTTGAATCACAGCAGGATCTTATTTTTACACAAATTACTTCTAAACTCCAAACACATCTAAAATTAATTTCCTTCATCACATTAACACTGGGCTGTTAATCACTGGAATGTGTGTTGGTGTTTGACAGACATAAAAAATTGATTTGCATTTGCAAGAAGAGGAGGGTACATATAAAAGAAGCATGTTCCTTGTGTGAAATAAAGTTTTGCATATCTTGGTCCATAAAATATATTGCCTGTTTACTAGTCACAGATGATTATACAGGTGAGTGCAATAATGGCTTATGAATTTCAAATTAAAGGACCTGACCTGCCTTAGACAGAATGCATGAATTAAGAACGATACATAATGCAATATGCCTGTAATGAAACAGAGTGAAATTACAAAGTGCTTAAGCCTCTCTAGTTAATTTCTGGGAATTAATTTATTCACTCATTCAGTCATGAATACACACAACAAAACAAATATTGAATTTCTGTGATTCCCTACTTATATGGTGCTCCAAATCAAAGGTAGACAATAATTCAAGGTATACATGCAATAATTGTTAGGACAACAAAGTAGGTAGGACGCTGTGGGAATATGGGGGAAGGATATGCTCCCTCATCTGCATTTCTCAGAGGAGTAAAGTAAGGATTAAACAAGTTAGCACATTAAGTAAGAGCTTAAATAGGGCTAGGCCCATGATGAACAGCCAGCACACAGTGGTGCCCTTTGCTACAAGAGCCCTGTTCATGTCACACATCATTAAATATCCGTCTCAGGCATGGAACTAAGCACATATAACACATCTATGGGTAAGACAGAGGTTGTTCATGGCCATCTCACATTCCTTACAACCTGGTGAGAAGACCGTGCAGTGTAACAGCACTTCAGGAGAAGATGCAAAGAGTCTTATGGGAAGAGAGAGCCAAAGCCTGACAAGTGTTGGAAGGACCTATGGAGATGTATTGGACCAAGAACCAGTGTGGGTCCCTTCCAGCCTTTATAATGCAGTTAATTCTTAGCAAAACTCACCTGAGGATGTGCTGAACTAACAAGCTTGGAAAGAACTACATTCCAGAGAAACTGGGAAACTGAACCAGCATATACAAGCCAGAGAAGTACCTATGGGGCTGGTTCTTTGAATGTTTCACTTAGGGAAGCAAAACATAAAACAGGTAAGGAAGAATTTGTTGGCTCAGTTGAGGATGTAATCCCAAGAAACAGCATTGAACACCCTGGCAGTGACCCAGGAAAGAGAGCAGACTCCTGACTAGCGTGGCTCCTGGGGGCACGGAAATAGTTTTGGCTCATGTCAGAAGGACAGAACTGTCCTGGCAGATGACAGAGGAGGGAATTTGGTCTAGGAAAGTGGGCTTGGTGGAATGGATTTACTGTACAGAGCCAGAAGACTCTCCAGATGATTAAGTTTCTTTGGAGACTCCAGTGACACGGCTCACATCAAGGCCGTAGAGATGTGCCAGAGAGCCTTGGTGTTAAAAGTAGATCCTTTGGCAGTAGGAAGGGCTGTCACAGAACTTATTTGATCAATAGCAATCAGATGATAGGAAACCAAAACAAGAGACTCACCCCCTGGAAGCATGGGGTCTCATTAGGGCTGTCAGGGTTAGAGTGGTAGCCAAGAGGTCCAGTGCACAAATTACGGAAATGGTTAAGAGACTGTAGTAGTCCAGGGAACAGAAAAGATGGATAACTGATGAGGATCCTATTCAATTTACACAAGCAAAAGGCTCAGGGGTGAGCCAGAGGCTGAAGTTAGTGACCCCAAATAAACAGCAGTAATCCCTTTCTCAAGCTCAGACCTGAGCACTTTTCAGACCTGGAAACCACTGGTTGATGTGGCAGTCATGTCACCAGAAGGAAGGATCCTACAACACACAAGTGTGCCAAGCACACACAGTGGTGCTTCTCCAGTCCCTCTGCAAAAGAACCTATATCCATTGACATGGGTCACAAACACTGAAGGAAATGCACTATCCAGATATCTTACGAAAGGCTGGACACAAGATCAGAATTGACATCAGTACCCAATACTTGAAGCTTTGTCAGGCTTTGCCTCATGTTAGGGGGAGAAAAATGGAAGCCATGTGATAAAAGGAATATGTTCTTTTTTTCTCCAGTACTGAGTACTGAATCCAAGGGGTACTGAGCTACATCTCCAGCTCTCTTTTATTTTGCATCTTATTTTGAGACAGGTTTTCACTATGTTCCCTAGGCTGGCCTCAAACTTGTGATCCTCTTGCCTCTTGGGTAGATGGGATGACAGTTGTGCACCACCATGCTCACCAATAAATGGAATCTTTAATATATTTGGCATATAATGGGTCACAGTAGGTCCCCCAGTAGGACCCCCATACTTGCACATTCCTAAAATGTATAATTGAGAACATCCTTGGCAGCTGACAACTTGTTCTATAAGGCAAGAGTTATCAAAGAGGAGATGGTGACATAGACGTCTCTGAAACTGACCCTCTTTGGCCAGTATAACAAATAAAAAGCAAAACTGCACTCCTGGGTGATGGCAGATGTGAACAATCTTCTTGAGGCTTGAAAAGATGCAGAACTTAGTGAATCCTAGAGGATGACTCTAGATCGTTGCAAGCTCGACCTCAGTTGTGGTGGCCCTGCTAGCTGTGGTAGCTTTGCCTCTGGCACATGGTGAATGGCCATTGATTTGGTGGAGTTTTTCACTTCTGTCACTATCAGAAAAGAGAATAAGAATCTGTTTGCATTCACATGGAATAAACAGCATATTTAAAGGTTTGTCCTAGAGCTACCACTTTAACTCTTCTGTCCTTTCCCACAGCAGTCAGAGAGATCAAAACAGTAAAGTGATCGACTACATCAATGGCATCATGTTGTTCAAGCTGGAGGAATGAGGGGTAGCTTGCATGCTGCAGGCCACATATGTGCTATTGAGGAGGCAAATAATTATCCTTGCAAAAATTCAGAACCTTCTGCATGTACAAAATGTTTAGAAATTCAGTAGTGAGCAACATGCTGGAGCATTCACATGAAAGCACTATGCCTCCCCATAACAAAGGAGACACAAGTGAAAGGGCCTCTTAGGGTTCTGGCTGCAGCATATTTCACATTTAGGATTACTGTTGCAGGTTATATAGTAGATGAGAGGAAGACCTTGGGTCTACAAATGTGGGATGGTACCTGGAGAAGGGGAGGGTCCTGAGGCAGCTCCGTGGAGAGGCCAGAAGCCTATCTCTCTGGAAACAAAATCCACAAATGCTATTGATGGTGTTAGACCATCAATAGTGAGAAAAGGTGCTGTCTGGGGTCTGTAGAACACCCCAGGTGAGGAGTCACAACATATGAGATGTGACTGAAAAGTACAGTAAATGCTTAAATCTTTTAAAAGAATTATTACACTAAAAGATACATTGCCATTAATCCCCCATTACTTCCAACACATTCATCCCATTGTGCTTGCCACTTTGTGAAGCAGTTCTGGAAGTCTTCTTTCATGGGTGTTTTTCAGTTGCGCTAACAAGATTGCCTCAACGTCATGAATCAGTTAAAGTCACTTACCTTTCATGCTCATTTTGACTTTGTGGAAGAGCCAGAAGTCACACAGTGCCAGATGCAGTGAATACGATGGATCAGGACACATTCTGATGCTTACACAAACTGCCTTTTACTTGGATGGTGCTCTCCGTGGCAGCATCCACTGTATTTTTTTATCACACCTCATAAAAACAGCCATGAAAGAGGACTTCCAGAACTGCTTCAGAAAGTGGCAAGAACAATGGGATGAGTGTGTTCAAAGCAAGGGGGAGTATTTTGAGGGTGATGAATGACAATGTGTCCTTTACTGTAATAACTCTTCTAATTTAAATATTCACCATATACTTTGACCATACCCTGTCAACCCTGCACTGGAGGACAATGACTATGTCGCCTCCCATGGAGGACTACAGATCCTTTGAAAACCAATCACATTCTTTGGCTCTGGTAAAGACGGGACTCTGAGCGAGAATTTGATCCAGAGCACTCCTCATGAGTGAGTCTTGTGGGTCTCCATAAGTCATGATTGGCCTAGCAGAAAAGCCATAAGATGAAAGTGGCCCATCAAGGACTAAGTAGGGGGAGAACCAGAGCAGACTAGTGTGAGCCATGGCCCCATAGCCCAGACTTTCACAGTCCTCTCAATTTTGCACTGGTCCCCTCCATTATACCCCTCCTCCACTGACACCTCCCCAAGTGGACTCCTTCATGACCAGCAAGAGGAGGGGAACAATCAGAGCTCAGTTTCTGACAGAGGCTCCATTTTGTGGCTACAAGATGAAGTATGCAGCTCTGCATTGCAGCTTCAGTCAGGGTGCTCTTGAAAGACGAGTGGAGATAAATTCTCCTTCTGTGGAGAGACTTAGTTGTGACACCTTATTGTCTCCTTCATGGGGAAAACCAGGGACTCTACTCATGGGCAAAGCTGGAGGTCATAGCCAGCTGGGCATGGGCCTGAAAGGATGAAGAAGGTCAGAGCAGAGCCCAGAGGTGGAAGCACAGGGGAGCTAGGGTGAAATGGGGCACAGAGTTCAACGGGCTTTGTATGCTCACCTAACCTAATTAGTAAGGGATGGGTTTGCATATTTATAATCTTTGTTTTTAATGAAAAATTTATTTAGATTATTTTATACAACTTGAGTTTAATAATGAATTTTTAATAATAACTGGCACGCAAATTTCCTGAAAATTTATTAATTGGTTCTGATATTCCAGAATGAGCTAGCTCTAATACCTGTCCAGACCTGGTAGTGACTTTTTTGTTTTGCTAAGAAGCAGAAATAAGAATCAAGGTATGCAAAAGGAAAAAAGATAAGGAATTGTTGTACATTTAACTGCATGGCTTATATAACTTATACTTGTTATACTTTTGTAATTGAGTTGTCCTCAAAAAAGAATGGACAATATTGGCATAAAGCTCAAAGCATGGTGAACATGGGCCCATGTCAATTTAAAACAATGTGAGCAGCTAGTAATTACATGGAAAGAATCTCATGTATTAGTATATTGTATACTAATGTGATTAAATGCCTGTCATTACTCTGAAGTTATAAGACAGTATTCATTTCTTTGCCTGTTCTCTACTCACCAGGAGCAGGGGTCTTTTATAATTCACAGCATCAGCCATTTAGTTCATAATCTTGATTGAGGTTATTTAATTTAAAATTAAATCAAAGCAAAATAAATCAAGGCAAGATTCTGCTTAGCATTCACATTTCAACTATAACTATAAAAATACCACCCAGTAAAAATAAATTGAACTAATTTTGGAAATTCTGCTTGTCTTCAATGGCTTTCAAAATTCAGAGGAATATATAATATTATAAAACAAAAATTACTCATTTGAAGATCAATATAGTAAATATCTAATAGCTAGGCTAAATTAGTAAAGAAAAGAGGGTTCAATTCAAAAGGCAGAATAAAGTGATAATTTAGAGAGGAGGTTCTTTAAAAAGCTAGTGCAGAGCACCCAGAAGGAAGCTCCCCTGCTGCCACCCCACATTCCTAGGGCAGAGAAGGTGAGCCTTGCAGGAGCCAGAAGCACACTCCCCCCCACCCCGCCCTGGGGAAATGAGAAGATACATAAACAAGCCTCAAAAACAGACTTCCAACTGTAAACAAGCCTCAAAAACAGACTTCTGGATCGCCTAAAGCAACCCCAAAGGGAAACGAGATGGAACACTCTGATACTCAACCACCTGGACTCTCTGAACTGGCAACAAAAGAGGATCTGGGAAAAATGAAATCAGAAATAATTACTCAGATAACA